>QXTE01000120.1:3657830-3728851 GCA_003942145.1 Platysternon megacephalum
CCCCCGGCCCCCCCC
Source organism: Platysternon megacephalum (assembly GCA_003942145.1). Classification (NCBI taxonomy): domain Eukaryota; kingdom Metazoa; phylum Chordata; order Testudines; family Platysternidae; genus Platysternon; species Platysternon megacephalum. The sequence continues at coordinate 3,657,846 of QXTE01000120.1, forward strand.
CCCCCCGGGATGAACCCCGGCTCCGACCCCCGATTTTGCCCCTCAGCCGCCTCCAGCTGCTCGACTCCCCCCGCCCCGCTCCGACCCTGCCCCTCCCCGCAAAGAGCCGGCAGCCGCCTCTGATCCCCAGCCAGGGCAGCGGCTGCAGCGGCCGATCCCGCGTGGGCAGGGCCCGGCAGGAGGAGGAAGAGGCGGAGGAAGAGGAAGACTCGCCCGCTCCCAGGTCAGAGTTGGGAGGGCGCCCAAGATGGCTGCCTCCATGGGTGACCTGTTCTGCTTTTGTGCGGATCCCGCGGGCCCGGCCCGGGCCATGGTGGAAGTGAGATTCATCAGCAGCCTCAAGGTGAGGGTCCCCCCCACTCCCCAGCCCCCGCCAGGGGATCAGCCCCCCCCTCCCCAGCCCCCGCCCCTCCCCAGCCAGGGGATCAGCCCCCCCCTCCCCAGCCCCAGCCAGGGGATCAGCCCCCACCTCCCCAGCCCCCGCCAGGGGATCGCCCCCCCCCGGTCCCTCCGCCCAGGGTGGCATGAGGGCGGCTCTGCTGCTGCTGGGCACGGCCCTGGCCATTGCCCCACACTGGGGGGCCTTTGGGATCCCTCCCCTCCCCGCCCCGCCCCGATGGGGTCCAGCCTGCACTGCCCTTCCCTGGCTGGGGCTGGGACACCCGCTTCTCCCCCCCCTGCCCCTCCCCACGCTAGGGACTATTAAGCCTTCCTCGGGGGGGGGGCGTGATCTGTCCCTTTCTGCCAGCCCCCATCTCCCGCCTTGGTGCTCCGTGCAAAGCGAGGGGGGTCCCCTCTCTTCCTGCCCCTGAACGGGGAGCCTTTCCTGGCTGGATCACACACTCACACTCACTGACCTGCCTGTGTGTCTGGTTCCTGCCCCCACCCCAATTCAAAACAGTGATTTAAAAAAAAAGAACAGGAGTCCTTGTGGCACCTTAGAGACTAACAAATTTATTTGAGCATAAGCTTTCATAGGCTAAAAAACCCACTTCATCGGATGCATGTTGTTTTTTTAAAAAACACCGTGGTTAAGCCTTCCTCCCCCCGGCTTCCCCTTCCAGGGAATTCGGACAGCTGAATGGGCTGGAATAGCTGGGCGCATTGGAGGTGTGCTGGGGAGCCGGTGGGGGGGGGAAGTCCATGGCTGGAATTGCAGGGGAGAGAGGGTTGCAGGTCAGGACTGAAATGCATCAGCAGAGTGGGGTGGGGCGATCCATGGACTGGATTATAAAAATCATACTTCAGATACACTGCGGGAGAGGGAGCTGTTCTAAACAGTGTTAGACAATTTTTGTTCTCGTTCGTGTGACTCCAAAGTGGCAGAATGAATTTGACTCAAACGCTCCAGAAGAATTAATTCTCTTTCGAGGCTGATCTCAGCCCAGAGGTGAACTTTCCCCAGAGACGTGTGACTGAAAACAGGGGAATGTTATAAACCTTATAGCTGCCATTAGCTTTAGCGTTGGGGCCCATAATATCTATAATGCCAGGTTCATTTTATCGTCCTCACTGTGTCCCGCTCCTGCAGATGCTTCTGTGCTGGCTTGGCTTTGTGCATGCGTTGTCCCCTTGATTTCAATGGAGCTATTCATATGTGTAAGATTAAGTAAGCGTAGAACCATTTGCAGGATCGGTGTCTGTATTTGTTCCTGAGTAATTGTGTGTTATGATGGGATGGGAAGTCTTTTATGTTGAATTATTTTTACTCATTGATGCTTTATTAAATGATGAGCAACAGATCACATAATAAAGAAATAGTACCAAGCTAGACCAGTAGGGTTACTGGGTCTAATCCTAGACCTTATTTCAGCCCTAGAGAAAATTACCTTACCAATGATGACACAGCTTTCACCTCTTAGGAGGGGTTTGAATCCCAATGTTTACCAAGGATCTCCCAATTTTATGCTCTAAATGAAAATGTTGGGGCTGCTAAGTTTGCCAGTTGACATGTTACACCCAAGAGGTTGCTGCATTTCAGCGCTGCATGAAATGAGCTTGTGTAATAGGGCTGTCAAGCGATTGAAAAAATTAATCGTGTGATTAATTGCACTATTAAACAATAATAGAATACCATTTATTTAAATATTTTTGGATGTTTTGCACGTTTTCAAATATATTGATTTCAGTTACAATATTTTTATTTCAAATATTTGCACTGTAAAAAACAAAAGAAATTGTATTTTTCAATTCACCTAATACAAGTACTGTAGTGCAATCTCTTTATCATGAAAGTTGAACTTACAAATATAGAATTATGTACAAAAAAAACCCTGTCAAACTTTAGAGTCTACAAGTCCACTCAGTCCTACTTCAGCCAATCGCTCAGACAAAACAAGTTTGGTTACAATTTGCAGGAGATAATGCTGCCCGCTTCTTATTTACAGTGTTACCTGAAAGTGAGAACAGGCGTTCGCATGGCACTATTGTATCCGGCATCACAAGATATTTACATGCCAGATGCGTTAAAGATTCATATGTCCCTTCATGTTTCAGTCACCATTCCAGAGGACATGCGTCTATGCTGATGATGGGTTCTGCTCGATAATAATCCAAAGCAGAGCAAAGTGTAGCATGTTCATTTTCATCATCTGAGTCAGATGCCACCAGCAGAAGGTTAATTTTCTTTTTTGGTTGTTCGGGTTCTGTAGTTTCCGCATCGGAGTGTTGCTCTTTTAAGACTTCTGAAAGCATGCTCCCTACCTCATCCCTCTCAGATTTTGGAAGGCTCTTCAGATTCTTAAACCTTGAGTCGAGTGCTGTAGCTATGTTTAGAAATCTCACATTGGTACCTTCTTTGAGTTTTGTCAAATCTGCAGTGAAAGTGTTCTTAAAATGAACATGTGCTAGGTCATCACCCGAGCCTGCTATAACATGAAATATGTGGCAGAACGCAGGTAAAACAGAGCAGGGGACATACAATTCTCCCCCAAGGAGTTCAGTCACAAATTTAATTAATTCATAATTTTTTTTAAGAGCATTATCTTCATGGAAGCATGAAGGGGCATACGAATGTTTAGCATATCTGGCATGTAAATACCTTGCAAACCATGCGAAGGCCTGTTCTCACTTTCTGGTGACATTATACATAAGAAGCAGGCAGCATTATCTCCCGTAAACGTAAACAAACTTGTTTGTCTTAGTGATTGGCTGAACAAGAGGTAGGACCGAGTGGACTTGCAGGCTCTAAAGTTTTACATTGTTTTATTTTTGAGTGCAGTTATGTAACAAAGAAAAATCTATATTTGTAAGTTACACTTTCATGATACTTGTATGAGGTGAATTTTGTTTATCATTTTTTACAGTGCAAATATTAGTAATAAAAATAATATAAAGTGAGCAGTGTACACTTTGTATTATTATGTGTTGTAATAGAAATCAATATATTTGAAAATGTAGAAAAAAATCCAAAAATATTTAATAAATTTCAGTTGGTATTCTATTGTTTAACAGTGTGATTAATCTTTTTAATCGTGATAAATTTTTTGAGTTAACTGCGTGAGTTAACTGTGATTAATCGACAGCCCTACTATTTAACTTTGAGATCCTTCCAGGTGAAAGATAAATTAGAGGGGTAAAATCCTGGCCCTACTGGAGTCAGTGGGAGTTTTGCCCTGGTTTGCCCCCCGGAGCAGTCTGTGGGAGGGGGCACAAGCCATAAACATTAGGATCTGGATTCTACAGCTCTGGAACTGGGTGCCACCCTACATTCTCAGAGCCAGGGTTTTGGCTTAGGGCATGGGGCTTGGTGTTGGAAGACATGGACTCTATTCCCAACTCTTGGTCTACCCTGAGAGTGGAACTCACAGCTAGCTGGGGAGACGGAATAGCCCTAACTGAACTTGCCGTGCTGCAGATTACTACAGACTGGGAGTCACTCTTGTTTCTCCATTCAAAGGGAAAAGGCTTATTTGCCACCAGGAATATCCATAAAGGGGAAACGATCTTTGTGGAGAAGCCTGTGGTGTCATCCCAGTTCCTCTGGAACGCGCTGTACAGATATAAAGGTGAGAGGAGAGTCATTGGTTTTGAGATGGGGGTGGGGGGTGGGGAGGAGAGGGACGGATAGACAGACGGACCCTTAGTTCACCTACTCTGATGTCCTGCATAACAAAGCCCTGAGAAAGAAGCAGTGACCCTGATGTGTTTGTGCCCCCAGAAAATGACACTGGCCCAAGGTGTGAGACTTGCTGTATTCAGTCTGTGGCCTATGCGGAACAAAACACTGGGGGTCAAAAGACCAGTGACAGTCTAAAGACTGATGTCTTTCAAACCAACAGTGCTAGGAATAAATGCTTGATACCCTGGAAAAGCTGTGCCAACCCAGCACGTCAGTGGTATAAACCACTTATCTCTAAATATGGTGCTGCATGAAATATCTTCTGCAAAAATCATGTTGTTATTGAAGTAAGGGGGTGGGGAGGAAGCAAGATGATAATCAGAAGAACGTGGTTTTAAGGTTGGATACCTCATGGCTTTCCAGGGGTTAGAAACACTGTGCTGAACAAAGAATGTTTCCAAGCTCTTGTCCCGGACGTGTGATCTGAAGGGAGAAAAATGCCCATCCCAGGGAATATAATGTGATTTGCAAGTAGGATCTAATCAGTGCAAAAGGGAGGCGGGAGCTGCACAGAAGCTTTATAATATCTAGTGATCATTCCTTGAACCCTGTTGCAGCACGCTTTGGCTTCACTGGGGACTGTGTCTTTTATACCCTCAATCCCTAAACACGTAACCGGGTTAAATAACGATGACAGATGGGGAGAGAAAGCAAGAAAGAGCTTTAGGACAGGGAGAAAAGGTTTCCAGCTGAGGTCTGAAGTGGCATGAAGAATCAGTGAGGTAGGGAGATACATGATGGCCGTTTCGGATGGCAGGAGCTGTGTAGCAGAAGGGTTTATCATCGCAGATCAGTTTGGTGGCAAAGGGAGTTAAAGAATGCGGGAAGTGGTGCAGATAACGAGGGCCGTGTTTCTCCGGACGGTGTTGGGCCGATGATGTTTTCAGAGTGGTGGTTTAGAGTGGGATCGTGAACCAGATTCTCAGCCACTGTAAACCAGTGTTGCGCCACTGAAGTTAATGGACCCACACTGAAACACCAGCCGAGGATCTGACCCACTGCATGCAAACGCATCTGTTCTTTTAGAAGGCGGTTCTCTCAATCGTTCCTTCTTCCCCAGCCTGCGACCACTGCCTGCGGGCCTTGGAGACGGCAGAGGAGAACGCGCAGAGGCTTCTGGGGAAAAGCTATCGGGTCCTGCCTCACCCAGAGCAGTGCAGCATCCGGAAGGATTTGCATCAGCACTGCCCCCATTGCCAGGTACCAGGCTGCTGGGGAGAGCTGGGAGTTGCCATCGCTGTGGCCTTGTGTTGATCGATCGGGATGGGGCTTTGAGCTGCAAGGAGGCCACGTCCCGTTCGGATCTGCCATTGCTGCTGCTGCTGCTGCCCTGGTGTTGGGGCGCTCTCATCGGGAAGGTTGAATTGGTTTCCTCGCTATTGATGGAGAGAGCATCTGACTGGCCAGGACCACCTAGGTCACCTAGGCCAGTTCTTCCCACTCTACAGCCTGGTCTTACACCATGGGGGTGCAGGGGAGAATTTCCATATCCTGGGGCTCACAGGGGCAGCTGTGTCCGAGGAGGGGTTCACCCAGGGGGAAGGCACGTGCCTTTGCTACCCCCTGCTCTTCCTTGCAATAGATAGGGGCCAGGACTCTGTACTAAGGGGAGGGGGGCTGGGGTAGGACTGCTCCCAGGAGCCCCCTCCTCCCTACCACAGTGCTCTCCCTAGGTCACTAGGAAATGGCTGGCCTTGAAGGGTTGGTCACTTTCCTAAGGGCTAAGTTACTCTTCTGTCGGCTGACGTGTGTTGCTGTCTCTGTTGCTGTCCAGGTTGCGTATTGCAGTGCTGAATGCAGGCAATCTGCCTTTGAGCAATACCACCAGGTGCTGTGCCTGGGCCCCTCCCGAGAGGACCCGAAACATCCCCTCAACAAACTGCAGGACGCCTGGAGGTAGGTGCACTACTGAATAGACTGGCTCTGGCCCATTCGGGAGCAGAGACGGGGACTCACCCTGTGTCCAGCTGAAGGTGGTTTGGAGCAGGGTCAGTTACTGCTCTGTCTCTGCAGAGGCACCCACAGCTCCACTGTTCCAGCCTATAACCATGTAAACCATCCAGGGCCACCTACGCCAGGCAGTTGTCACTGTGCGGCATCCCACGGCCACTCAGAACTGCACAGCATCCGTGGGAACAGCGCGTGGATCCTCCTGCTCCTGAAGCACAAGCCTCCGTCGCTTGAGCTAAGAGAGAATCTCCATTAGCCGTATAGAGGCTGTGACATCCAGCTGAGCAATTATGATTCCATCCAGTAGAGGGCAATAGAGCATGTATACACTAGTCAGTTGATTACAGTACTTTGCAGTTCTGTGGCGCCATCTGTGGATCTCAAAGCACTTCACAGACATTATTGAATTAAGCCTCCCAACGTCCCTGTGAGAGAGAGAGAGATTATTATCCTCGCTTGCAGATGAGGAAACTGAGGCACGGAGAAGGGACGTGATCAAGGTGGTAACAGAGCCCAGTTCTCCTGACTCCAGCCCTCTGCTTAAACATTAGACAACAACTCACTAGGTTTAACACGTACATTTTTAGTTGGCTCTTCAGTTACTTGTATTAGAGTAGCACCCAGAGACCCCTATCAGAGCTGTAATCGCATTGTGCTGGGTGCTGTACATACACAGAGTAACTCTAGTCCCTGCCCCAAAGAATTTACAATCTGAATAGACAATGGGTGGGAGGGGAAGGCGGGGAACTGACTTACTGAAGGTCACATGACAGAGCTGGGACTAGAGCTGGAGTCTCTCGAGTGCTGGAGCCCCTAGGCCTTGCTGCCTTTAGCTGTTTCACTGTCAACAAGCAGAGAAATGAGCGGTAGACCAGACCTGGAAGGTCCCCTGCTAGAGTCCAAAGGCAGGGCAGGAAGTTGCCCCTTTGGCCAGCTCTATAACCAGACCTCCGTGAATACCCCTGCTGAGCCTTTTAGAACTCGGTTAATTTCCACTTCCCCTAGGGAGCTCCTGGGTTGTTTGTGTCAGTCCGATGTCTACCTCTGAACGAGGCTGTGTGTGGGATTCCGGGCCTTGTCTCCCTTCGAGGCGCAAACACCCTGCTAGCCCTTCCAGGGCCAGGACATCTCTGCTCTACTCACTCTCTCTATATTATTCCTTCCCCTTGGACAGAAACATCCATTACCCACCGGAGACTTCCAGCATCATGCTGCTGGCGAGGATGGTAGCCACCGTCAAACAGGTACGTGCCTCTGTTTGCTGCTCACGGTGCTAGGTACGTCTCAGCACCTCCTTCGTGTTGCTCCCTGGTGTCTGCCCTCTCCTCTCTAGGGGTACGTCTGCATTGCAAAGTGAAGGGATGATTGTAGCGCCAGTTGGCATGCCCATGCTAACTTTAGTCTAGCTAGCAGAGTTCACAGCAGTAGCAACAACATGGTGGCACAGGTTATCAACCCGAGGACATATCCAGGGTCCCGTGCAGGCTTTTACTTGGTTGTTAGCTCATAAGAACGGCCAGACTGGGTCAGACCAAAGGTCCATCTAGCCCAGTGTCCTGTCTTCTGACAGTGGCCAGTGCCAGGTGCCCCAGAGGGAATGAACAGAACAGGCAATCATCAAGTGATCCATCCCCTGTCGCCCATTCCCAGCTTCTGGCAAACAGAGGCTAGGGACACCATCCCTGCCCATCCTGGCTAATAGCCATTGATGGACCCATCCTCCACGAACTTATCTAGCTCTTTCTTTGAACCCTGTTATAGTCTTGGTCTTCACAACATCCTCTGGCAAGGAGTTCCACAGGGTGACTGTGCCTTGTGTGAAGAAATACTTCCCTTTGTTTGTTTTAAACCTGCTGCCTATTAATTTCATTTGGGGGGGCCCCTGCTGGATCCCATGTTGACATGTCTTCCTTACATCTTCACTGCTAAGGTTAAAGCTAGCCTGGGTATGCTACAACCACACCTTCACTTTGCAGCGTAGACATGCTGTAAGCTAACCTCCCAGCACATCAGCATGCGGGGCTGGGGATGTCTCGCTGCGCTGCATGCACTTACCAGCACTAGGGATCATTCGTTGCTGAAACAGCACGCAGCACAGAAGGACCTCATGACCTTCCGCCCCAGAAGCAGCCCCTCCTTCCACTGTCATTAGCTCTAGAGCGTCTAAGCTCTTTGGAGGCCTCTAGTCACTAGAGGGTGAACCAACCACAGATGCATCAGGCAGGTCGGATTCCACCCGGCAGTGGGACATGGACACACCAGCCAGGGCGTCCCACCACAGCCTGGGCCTCTGCGTCACCGTCCTGACCGCATGACACTGCTCCAGCTCCTTCTGTCTCAGGGCTTGTGCTGGACACTTTATTGTGTTGGGCTCTGAAGATGCCTGTTGCTGTGGGAAATCGGAGGCTGCTGTTAGCACAGATTCTATAAGGGCCTTGGATACCATGGTGATAAGGGCGGAATAAATATGCACACCCACCCGCTTGGCGTAGCTGTGCCGTGGGAGGTGATCTTTATGGGCTAACATCTGGGTTAGCGTGTCTTGAGAAGGCATCTGTCATCTGCATGATGAGTGATCTGCTCCTATTCCCTGGGTCTTCCCACAGACCTGGGAGAACTCTTTATAAAGGGGGTTGTGGCTGTGTATGAAGCAGCCCCTTAACGGTGCGTTTCCTGCAGTGGAGTTTGGGGTTTTGATGTCCCTCATCCCATCAGGTTACCGGGAGTCAAAGCTGTTGTCACACATCCATGGCTTCCCCTCCACCTTAGCAAAGGGAGACCTGAGTTTGCCTATCACTGTGGAACTGGGCTGTGCCCATCGCATTAATATCCCCCCCATGGCGTACTCTCCTCGGCTTCTCCTGCCCTCTCTGTCTAGCTCCCCACATGGGCCCCACTGCGGTGTGTCTGAGTGTCTCACCTGTATATCCTCACAGCTCCCATCTCAAGTAGAGAAGTATTATCCTTCTGTCACAGATGGGGAAACTGAGGCACCGAGTGACTTGCCCAGAGTCACAGAGGGTGTCTGTAGCAGAACAGAGAATTGAACCCCGATCTCCTGAGTCCCCACCCTGTGCGTTATACACAAAACCAGCCTTCCTCCCCTTTTCTTTCTCTGCCACACTCGTATTCCAAGGGTTAAACATCGCTGTAGCAGTGCTAACACTCTGGCCTAAATAGCATCAGTTCTGGGTATCCTGCCATCTCGCGTAGCCCCCTCCCACTTCCCTCCTGCTGGAGTGCCAGTTTGAGCGGCTGTTTGATACCTTTCAGGCGAAGAACAAGGACTGGTGGATAAAGCTTTTCTCTCAGTTCTGCAGCAAAACGGCCAACGAAGAAGAGGAGATCGTCCACAAGCTGCTGGGGGACAAATTTAAGGTCAGTGTGTCCCGCCACTGGAGTGCTGGGGTCTTTGCGGGGAGGCAGGGTCATTTGCGGCGATCCCTGAGTTCCTCTCCTTTCCCTCTGAAGGCCCCACTTGCGTACAAACCCTTGGTCACGGAGAGAGAGACACCACGGTCCCCAGCAGTGACCAGAACCGGAACTGTCAGTGTCCAAAGCACGGGCCTCCTCCACTGGAGCTAAAGCTGTTCTCCTCTCGCGCTCAGTAAACGGCAGGCTGTTGGACCAGCCACTAGAGGGAGCCGTGGCCATTAAGCCAGTGTATTGCCCTGGTTCCGTGGTAGACAGACCAAGCTGTGGCCTGTCCGCTGAGAAAGGAGCAGTTAGTACCAGTGGTTTCCATGCTGAGGTTGCTTCCCCAGTAGGAGTGGCCAGACACCAATGCTTTGCTCGTGGGTGTGTAGCCATGGGTGGCGGTGGCTTTTGGTGGCTGCCAGCTTGGGGGCAATTGAGACCAGCAGCTTCCTGGCGAGCGGTGGTGGCACAAAGAGCCTTCAGGCCTGCTCCAGTCTCTGCTCGTCGGCTGGATTTAAAGCTGCCCCGCCTGCCTTGGGGCTCCTCTCCTCGCTGACGTTGTGGCCTTGTTTCTCCAGGGCCAGCTAGAGCTCCTCCGGCGGCTCTTCACGGAAGCCCTTTACGAAGAACATCTCAGCAGGGTGAGTGGTGAGTCCTGGTCACCCCCTTTCCCCTCCCCCGGCAGAGTCCTGTGCACCCCAGAGAGAGCGCTGAGGAGACCCCGTTTCTCCATAGTCCCTCTGACACCCCAAAAATGGGGTGTCCTGGTTGCCGTTCCTCCCGACAGCACCGAGGGGCTAAGATTTGCCCTGGAGCCCATTGGTGCCTCACCCTCACCCTAGCGGGGCTGAGGTGGGATATGAGGGACAACCTGATCATTTCACCCCCTCAGTGCGCTGAGCTCAGACGGGCTCAGGGGATCACAAGAATCATAGAAAGGTGGGGCTGGAAGGGACCTTGAGAGGTCACCTAGTCCCGCCCCCTTGCTGAGGCAGGACCAAGTGACCTCTAGACCATCCCTGACGGGGGTTTGTCCAACGTGTTCTTCAGAACCTCCAGTGACAGGGATTCCCCAGCCTCCCTTGGAAGCCTGTGCCAAGTGCTCAACTCCCCTTTTCCTCATAGCCAACCTCAGTCTCCCTTGCTGCAGATTAAGCCCAATACGTCTTGTCCTCCCTTCAGTGGACCCGGAGAGTAATTGATCCCCGTCCTCTTTGTAACAGCCTTTACCATATTTGCAGAATGTTATCGGTTCCCCGCCCTCAGAATTCTTTTCTCAAGACTAACCATGTCCAGGGTTTTTAACCTTCCCCGTGGGTCAAGTTTTCTAAACCTTTTCTCATTTTTGTTGCTCTCCTCTGGACTCCCTCCAATTTGTCCACATCTTTCCTAAGTGTGGCGCCCAGGATGGGACCCAGCACTCCAGCTGAGGTCTCACCGGTGCCGAGTAGAGTGGGATATTACCTCCCGTGTCTTACATACGACACTGGAATTCATACAGCTGTTCAGCATTTCCCCTTGCTGCTGCCTTACAGGGGTTGTGCCCAGTGGGAAAGAAATACAATGGAACAGGCTTGTGCCCTCTCCTGCGCTCTATGGCTGTGGAGTGACTGTACCTGGAATCCACCGTCGAGTAGCAGAAAGGAGAGACGAGGCTGACGGGGAGCTGGGAGAGATCCCTAAGAACTGGGTGGGGCCAGAACTATCTCGGAAGATTGTAAATGCCAACTAGGGGGAGAAATTGTTTGGGACAGGACAGCGGCACCACGAGGAGTAATGGAGTGAAACCGAGGGAGGGAGAACCTAGGCTGAGTCTGAGGGAAGCCCTGATGACCCTGGATTCTCCTAGAGGATGGAGCCCCCATACTTGACGGGTCAGATTGTCAAAGGTGCTGATCTCCCACTGAAGACAGTGGATGCTAAGCGCTGATGAAAATCAGGCCATTAAGCTCTGTGCCTCACGTCCTCCATCCAGTTCTCTCTAACGAGACATTTCTAGGGACCCCCTCCCTGTGTCCAGGATTTGTTATTACAAGATGCTAAAATGGTGTCACGGCAGAGCTGAGGCTCGGTTCGCTGCTGGTTGTAATAGCATTAGTGCCCGTTCTGTGGCAGCTCCAGCCCCAGCCCCACGGCCCATCACGTGATTCTGCAGTGGGTCCGACAAGTAAGGCTGCGAGCTAGAGCAGTGTTTCTCAACGACTGGTCCGTGGACCGGTGCCGATCCCTGAGATCTCCCGGACGCTGTTTAGGAAGGCAGCAGGCTGGTCCCTGGTATCAACTGAGCTAGAGCAAATGGGAGCCGCTGAGATGGTACAGTCCTGACAGGTAAACTGATCCTCTTGCTTCTTGGTCTTTCTGCAGTGGTTTACTCCAGAAGGGTTCCGATCGCTGTTTGCCCTGGTTGGGACCAATGGCCAAGGCATAGGAACGAGGTAACCAGTGGATTCGTCATTGCGCTGTGGCTGTGCGTGGGGAACTGTTGAGAAACCGGCATGGAAGTCATGAGAGTCCCAAAGGTCTCTGGGTCTCTGGGCTCCCCTCAGCGCTTGCATGGATTCCCCGTGCTGTCTGAAGGAGTCATCCATGTACCTAGAGCGAGAGCAGAGAAAAAACCTTGGACGTGTTGCTGAGGCTTTTTACTGCTTTTCTGTAAACTATGACAGGACTTCCCCAGTGCCCCCAATCCAAAGCCTCCCAAAGTTCAGGTCTGGTCCTGCATCAGAACTTTGCCTCTTGGGGCCATTGGACACTTCAACCCTGGGAGCCCCAGAGAGTCCCTCCTCCCTTCTGAGCGTTCTGTGTTGAAGAACGAGAGCTGGTGCCATGAGCACCCGCGCCGGCTCGCGGGGTGTGATCACAGCTCTCCCTAGCACTAGGGTACAGGTGGCTCTCTCCCCCGCCCGGCCAGATCCAGAGATGGTTGGAAACATAATCGTGTTCTGTCTGGTTCCCGCTAGTTCCCTGAGCCAGTGGGTCCATGCCTGTGATGCGTTAGAGCTTCCCCCGCACGAGCGAGAGCAGCTGGACGCCTTCACAGACCAGCTCTATAAGGATATCGAGACAGGTAAGAGCGGCAGGAAGCGTCGGCGTGGCTTCCCGGGAGGCTGTCGGCGCGGTTCTCTGGGTCGTTGTCTTCTCCAGGCCAGGCGGGGCTGGGCGTGGGACTCAGCGGCCGTCGCAGTTGGCTGACTTTGTAGGCTGCATTGACCGGTGCTGTCTGAAGGCCCTGGTCAGGGTCCCTGAGCTGCCACTGGCACTCCCGGCTGCAGGGTAGATGCACCCTGAGAGAACCCTGCTCAGGGACAAGGCCCCTCCTTCCCACTCAACGTCAGGGCTGCCATTTTTCTGGATTCACCAGACCCTGGACAGTCTTAGCAGCCAGGGGGATCTGGCTCCCAGATCCTGGGAAGTGTGGCTGAGACAAGCCGCAGGGAGCAGCTCCTGGGGCTGGTGGAGGAAGATGGGTGCGTCCCCAGGCGATGGCCGCCAGTTTTTAAAACCCAGCTCCCTGTTTTGCACCCGCCGGTGACTGCAGGTGCAGTGTGATGGGCACAGATGCAGACCAGTAGCTGTCTGCTTGATTTGTGGGTGCAGTTCAGTAATTGGATGTCTCCGTGCCTTCGGTTCCTCCCACAGCTATCTGGGGGGCCAAACAGGGGGTCTGGCCCCTTTAAATACCAACCCCCCAGCTGTCCAGTCCCCAAGCTCTCTGGGAGGCTGAAGTGGATTGGTGTGACTGGCTCAGGTGAACTGGTACAAAAAGGCTCTGCCTTGGCTGAATTTGCCCGCCCTGCTGTTTCCCCACGTGCTGACTTTCCTGGTTTGAGGAGCAGGGTTTGGCTGGGGAAGCTGTCCAGGGCTGTAACCGTCCCTTTCTGCTTCAGAGACCGGCGAGTTCTTGAACTGCGAGGGATCCGGCCTGTACGTGCTCCAGAGCTGCTGTAAGTAACGGGACGATGCTGATTGCCCGGCCCGGCCCCTCCCTCTTTGGCTAAACCGTTCTAACTGTCCGAAGGTTTCGAGAGACGGGCGGGTCACAGCCTGGCCTGCCTTCTCCTTTCCTTGCGTCCATTTGCAAAAGCCACGCTCAAAAATTAACACGCCAGAGCTTTTCAAACAAGCAAATAAATGCCAGCAGCTCAGCACACGTGAGCAACCCTCCAATAACAAACCAGGGTCTGCAATCTAGTGCCATGGTAACCTCCAATGCATTCTTACTCCTACAGAGCCCAAAGTGCGCCAGGCACGTTCTAGACAAATACCATGTGACTCATGCCCCAGAGAGCTTTTCTTGCATGCAATGGGGTAAAAATACCTTGGTGGGGAAACCGTCTCCAGTCTTAGCTGCCTCCTGTGATTAAAGAAACGGCAATCAGAGACTGGTTTATTAACGAGAAGGGAGTGCAGCCGTCTGGGTGCTGCAGGCTGGTGGGGAAAGCTATATAACAGGCAGGCTTACACGGAGAAGGGAGCAGGATCGACAACAGGAATATTTTCCTCCCTCTCTTCTCGCCTCATTAAATGACCAGTGGGGAGACCAGTTGGTTCAGAGAAACGCTAACAGCATCCCAGGCCTTTCACCTCCAGCTCACTGCGTTGAGTCCGGGGCAGAAGTGACTGCAGCCCTCCCCATCTGCTGGCTGTTCTGTGGCGCAGTGCAACGAATGGGTGGGTCTCAGTCGAGTGTCCTCCCTCGCTCAGCTGGCAGGATTTGCCACCATTACTGGCAGTCTCAGCAGGCGGCCGAGGGGTTTGAACTAACCCTCTTGTTCGTCCTCCAGGCCAGGCGCCTGCTGCCTCTGGCGATACCCGCTGTCACAGTGAGTGACCGAGACCACGGGCAGAGAAGGGACGACGTCCATTGGTGTCGACGTACCCCAATGCTGAGACGTCCTTCCCGGATAACAACTTCCTCCTGCACCTCATCGCCCTGGAGGAGATCAAGCCGGGAGAGGTGAGCCTGCAGGGAAGGGAATAGTTGGTTTCTTTGGGGAGGGCCGAAGCCTGTAGCCCTCCCACAGGCCAAACTCCTCCCGAAGGCAGTGGCTGTCCAGCCTGAGTAAGACCAGCAGGGTTCTGTCTATGTGCTTACAACCGGGGGGGTAATGATATCATAGGTTCGTGGAGGGTTGGGGGCACCCTCCATTGTAGGCTATCGTACGGATGGGGAAACTGAAGCATGGAGAGATGAAGTGACTGGCCCAGGGTCAAACAGGAAGTCTGTGGCAGAGCTGTGGATTGAAGTCTCAGTCCAGGGTCTTCGCTAAAAGACCATTAACCCTCTGTGGCCCTTCGCTGAGGAAAGGACAAGGGTCATGAGCTGCGGTTCAGCCCAGCTGGATTTTCGAGCCGCTGTGGACCCTGATTTTGTGAGCGATCAGGGAGTCCCAGGCGATCTCTACTGTCCACACTAGGGACAGACCCGAACGCTGAGCCCCTGAACGTCGGGGCAGTTCGGATCTGACCTTCGCGCCCCCGGCCTGCAGCGTCGCTCAGCTGGAGGAAGGCGTGGGACTGGGCTGTGAGGACAATAAAGGAGATTCCTCACTGAGGCTGCAGGACACACATACGTCCCCTGTGCTGCCTGGTGTCACCGCGCGGCAGCCCCTTGAGTCCTGGCCGGGCCTCCCAGCCGTGGAAAGGTCGGCCGACTGCTCTGCTGGGTCAGCCTCTCCATAGGGCTGGATTCTGCTTTCTACCTGCCCTGCTGGATGCTGTGTTCTGCTTTAGCCCCGCCAGTTCCCTCTGCTCTCTGGCAGTGACTTGCTGCACTTTCCCCTCTGTTCCTGGAAAGCATCCCCTCCAGGGGCGGGGGAGCCCGGCGGTGGGTTGGTGCAATGGGAACTGACTCTCAGCCCGTCGGATTTCTCTTGTCTCGGCAGGAAATCTGCATTAGCTATTTAGACTGCTGCCAGCGGGAGCGGAGCAGACACAGCCGCCACAAGATACTCAGGTAGGGCTAGCCGCCCGCGCTCGGATTCTGCTGGCGGGGGGCCCCGGGGACAGATGGGGGTAGAAGCAGCGGTGGGGGAAGGGTTGCCAAGGCACGTGCAGAGCGAGGTGGCTCTGCAGAATATTGTCAATTTATTTTCAGGGATCAGGGGGACACCCTCCCCCAACACACACACACACACACACACACCCACACACACCTGGCCCTCACTCTGGCAGAGCAGGGCAGGTCCCAGTGCACACTCATCCCCCTCCCTCCCTCTCTCTCTCTCACATACACAACCCCCCCTGGTCTCCCTTCCCCGGCCCTCCCTCTGGCCACACACACACACCTCTCTCTCTCTCTCTCTCTCACACACACACACACACACACACACACACACACNCCCTCCCCCCCTCCCTCCGGCTGAGCAGGGCCAGGCACGTGCTCGAATACTGCCAGCCACAGAGGGATACTTGAGATCATTCAGCCTCTGCCCCAAGAGCTGAGCCTGCTGCTTCTGCCCTCCTCGCCCTGTGGCCTGCGCCTTTGCCCGGTGCCGCCTGCTCTCTGTTCAGCTGGCGTTGCAGCGTTCGTGTACGTGCAGCCTGCTTGGACGGGCCGCTGTGTCGTCGGCAGGGCATGGGGCCTGCACTCGGCACACTCCCCCTTCGGTACGGATAGATGGGTGTCCGCACCAGCACGCACGAGACACAGGCAGGCGGATCACGCAGCAGGCATGTATGTATGTGATGTGTACATCCCGGGCATACACACATGGATTTGGCTGCACTGTGAGCTGGTGACTTCTCTCCAGCTCCTGGCAAAGTCCCGAGCCCCTTGGGTTTATTGCTGTCTTTGGTGTGCAGGAAGCGTGTCGCTCCTAACCTGTCAAGCAGCATAAGCCCTGGGAGCGGCAGAGCAGACGCAGCAGCGACAGTGTGATTGTAGCCTGGGTGGGCCGTGCCAAGGCTGGCGTTAATCTAGGCAACCATAGCAGTGTCGACGTGGCGGCAGAGATTTCAGCATGGGCGAGCATCCCGAGTCTGTACCCGGGGTCCCTGGCGGGCTGGTGCTGGGGTCGCTAACCTGCGCTGATGCCTGTGTCACTGCATCTCCACTGCTCCTGTTACCTGTGCAAGCTAAAGCAAGCCTGGTATACCTACCTGCGCGGCAGTCACACCTCCATCTGCGCTGTGGACCCGACCCAAAGATGGATCTTGCCCAAGGTTGTCTTATTCCTGAGCTCTCAGAATGTCAGGAAAGGGATCGATAATAGAACACAAAATGCCATAATGCTACGATATAACTCCGTATCCGCCCACACCTTGAATGCTGCAGGCAGATGTGGTCGCCCCATCTCGAAAAAGATGTATTAGAAATGGAAAAGGTTCAGAGAACGGCAACAAAAATGCTTAGGGGTGTGCAACAGCTTCCAGGTGAGGAGAGATTAATAAGACTGGGACTGTTCAGCTTGGAAAAGAGACGACTAAGGGGGGATATGACAGAGGTCTATAAAATCATGACGGGTGTGGAGAAAGTGAATAGGGAAGTGTTATTTACTCCTCACAACACAAGAACCAGGGGTCACCCAATGAAATTAACAGGCAGCAGATTTAATACTACCAAAAGGAAGTATTTCTTCACACAGCCAACCTGGGGAACTTGTTGCCAGGGGATGCTGTGAAGGCATCTAAAAAAAATTAGAGAAGTTCCTGGAGGGTGGGTCCATCAATGGCTACAAGCCAAGATGGCCAGGGACTCAACCCTATGCTCTGAGTGTCCCTAAGCCTCTGTTTGCCAGAAGCTGGGAATGGGCGACAGGGGATGGATCACTGGATGATTCCNAGAATATTGTCAATTTATTTTCAGGGATCAGGGGGACACCCTCCCCCAACACACACACATCTTACTCTGTTCTTGGATGTAATGGCTTCGTCTGGCCTCAGTCTGCGGCACCCGTCCCTCTGGCTGAGCACACACTCGCCCTCCCTCCCTCTCTCACTCTCACACACACCCACACACACCTGGCCCTCACTCTGGCTGAGCAGGGCAGGTCCCAGTGCACACTTCTTCCCCCCCCCCCACGCTCACACCCCTGGCCTCCCTTCTCTGTGGCCGTTCTTA
Organism: Platysternon megacephalum; assembly: GCA_003942145.1. NCBI lineage: Eukaryota > Metazoa > Chordata > Testudines > Platysternidae > Platysternon > Platysternon megacephalum. The sequence goes on from QXTE01000120.1 coordinate 3,675,395, forward strand.
TGTAGCTATCGTGTGTGCTCAGGGTAGAACAATAGAGACCAGTGGCTTCCTGTCCAGCATAACTCACGGCTCAGGCTACACCCCTGCCCTCCAGCAGCTGCATGGGGAGCTCTCCCTGCTCGGAGGGAGGGATGAGTGAGGAGTTAACCCCCAAATGGCTGGCTCGCCAGCCTGGCACCATAGTCCTGCAAACTCCCTTGACGTGGTTCTCTCTCTCTCTCCCCTGCTCCCCTCAGGGAACACTACCTGTTCACCTGCTCGTGCCCCAAGTGCCTGGCTCAAGCCGACGACGCCAACCTGACTTCAGAGGAGGAGGAGGAGCTGGAGGGCGAAGGAGAGACGGACGACGCAGAGCTGGAGGATGAGATGACGGACGTTTGATCCTGGGCCTGGGGATGGGGTTCGGCTTTGTACCGGAGACGGGACCGCGGGGAGGGACTGTGCCTGTGTTGGCCAGGGCTGGCGCGGCGGCGGGGAGAGAGCATGTTAAGGTTTGGCTAGGTTGGGCAGTGGAGGAAGCAGGGATCTTCCCTGCTTCTGGGGGAGTGTGTCTGTGGTCCCAGGGTCCCCTCTCTCTAGGTAATGGCTCCACTTGTCCCAACCACTCCTCCACGGCTGAGGCAGATATCCGCCCACACAGACATCTCCTTGGTCTCCTTGTCTGTGTCTGATCCTGCACCCAGAGCAGTACGCCGGGGGGAGACGACGCATGCAGGGAAAGTCCCCGGCTCTTCTGAGCACTGCGCACAAACCTTAACGCTACCCTTGTTCCTGACGCTGGGCGAGCAACCAGCGACGCCGGGGCTTCCTCCGGTGTCAATATCTAGGTGATCTGAGAACTTGGAGAGCGGAGCCCGGGGGGATGTGGGCACGTGACTTCCTCGGGGCTGTGGAGGGGGGAGAACAGAGGTTTAACCCCGTGGAGACAGTGGCTGTGCAAAGAGGTTGTGGTCTCATGGACTCGGCCCAAGACTGGGAGCCAGGACTCCTGGGTTCTAGTCCCTGCTCTGTCGCTGACTTGTGGTGTGAGCAAGTCACTTACTCTTGCTGTCTCTCAGTTTAAAATGGCGGGGGGAGGGAGGATGATCAGACTTTCCTAGCTTGCGGGGGAGGACTAGCTGCTCAGTGTCTGGACAGGGCTGAGTATTTTGAGTCATATGCACACACACTCTCAGTGCCAGAGGGTGAAGGGTTAAGTAGCTGTGGGGGTGATACAGTCAGCTGATGGAGCCCCTGCTGCCCTCACGGGTCGGCATAGTAATTGTGTTGTGGTGGTTTCACCCTGGGGAGGTCTGTCTGCCCCACCGGGGCATCGGGCTCAGTGGTACTGGCCTGTGAGGGGCTCCTGAACGGGCACCAAAGGGAAATCCTTACCCAGCCTAGAGTTACCTGGGCCCAGAGTTATACCAGTCTGCAGGCATTGCTCTGCTCAGCACTACAACGCTGAAGCTTGTTGTCAGAAGGGAGTTAGGCGCTTCGGAGCCAGACTCCCATTGACTGTCAGTGCGATTTTGGCTCTTAAGTGCCTACATCTCCTGAACCAGCTAGGTATTGGAATACTGAGCACAGCAACGGCTGAATACCTCTTAAAAACCTGGGCCCCGGTTCTCCTCCATGGGGATCTGGCCCCATTGCCAAGCCAGCCCTGGAGCGCGAAGGGAGAAACAGTCGACTCTGTTGTGTCTGGGGCAGGGGGTGGTTGGAGGGATCCATCCTCAGCCTTCCCTTGTGTGTATTAGCCCACTGCCCTCCCAGGGGTGCGAAGGCTGCAGGGCTGGGCCCTGGGGTATCACGTGACCGTCAGCCAGGCTCTGAGGCTGAGGCTGCGAGGAGCTGGCAGCTCCTTCTAGACCCACTAGCGTAAGCTCCCCAAGGGCCTGTCTGCCTGGGTCTGAGCGGTGCCCAGCGCCTCTCGGCGCCAGTGGGCGTTGCGGGTGCTCAGCACCTCTCAGATCAAACCCTATCAGAGCCGCGTGGCGCTCTCGGGGGATGGCGAAGGATCCAGAGGAGAGTTCAGGCCGCCTAGTACCATAGCCGGAGATGGGCACATGCTAGTCGATGAGGGAGTCCGTTCCCCCGCGAGGGCAGGACCTGCCCTGCAATAGGGACTGAGCCACTTGGAAAAATCTCAAGGAGGCAGGTGGCGTTGTCCTCCCCCCGGCAGCCATCTCCAGGGTCAGTGACACTTTCCGCTCTGGCCCGGTGGCTGGATGAAGGGGCGGCTTCGAGCACGACGTACTTGCTTGGGGCCTGCAGGGTACGGCGCCGACTCTGGGCAAACTGAGAGGCCGCTCGCCATCCACATCTGATCTTCTGCCCATGAACAGTCAGGCTGGAGTGGGAGGAAGGTCACCCACCAGCTGTGTTCACCTGCTCTTTAGAGCCACGTTCCCTACCCCACCCTTATCTCCTCACTCCAGTAATGGGGCCAGGCGCAGGGGCGCCCCACATCCTGATCTCCCACCCCACTCCCCCATCAGTGAGAGGGTTGGGACAAACTCAGTGCCAAGCCAGAGTCTTTCCCCTTTCCAGAAGCGGGATACAATTCCTGGCCTGGTTTCTTCCACCGCCTGCCCCAGTCCTCCTGCAGCTGGTGGGGCTTAGCCGGTCTGATCAAGATGAAGCCTGGCATACTGGGAGTGGTTGTGTCTTCAGTGCACCCCACTCCACTAAAGAGTAAGAGAGATGCAGTCTTCTCTGTTGCCGATGAGGCGTGAGCTGTGAGGCTCCGGTATGTTGCGTAGCCATGGATGCTGCTATGTCCCTCTATGAAGACTGATTTTTCGCACTTTCCTTAGGACTTCTTGTGGAGGGCGGAGCCTGGGCTCTGTGACTGGAAAACAATGGAGCACCACACTTCTTAAACCTGTCTGTGTTGACCGTCTTAGGGCCCACTTGACGTAAGCGGAGAGTCTTCCCGTTGAGTTTCACTGGGAATTGGACAGGGTCGTTAGCTTTGAAATATGACTGTTGAACATATCTTAGCCTCGTGACAGCACATTTTGAGGGCTTTTCTATTGTGTGTGCCTGGAGCTGGGAGACTGGCCTAGAAACTTGGTGCCTGCAGATCACAGGCCAAGTCCTACACTGATGTGAATCTGGAATAGCTTCACTGACTTCCTCTGAGTTGCTCCAAGTTCACACCGGTGTCGCCGAGATCAGAATTTGTTTTCACCTTCTTAAGCCCACACTGCACAAGCAGTTGTGCTTTGATTTTTGGTCTTGCTTGAAACAATGCAGCAATAGGGTTATTTGACACGGTGCTAATGCCTGCGGTGATCGAATTGCAGTGAATTAAGGGAGGAGGCTGGTATGGAGTAGACCGACTGTTAAACCGTGGCCTACAATGGCTCCAGAACATTGCTTGAGCAAAGCAGTCTTCCAAAAACCCAAATGGTGCAAGGATCTCGAACAAGTTCCCACCTGTACAAGCAAAATGTTACATTTGAGAGCAAGGAATTGTGGTTGAGCAAAGAACCCCTAAACAAAGGGATCGGGCTAGGTGTGAATTTAAGTGACAACAGTATCAAGATGAAAATGATACTGCAGAAAAGAAAATGAGGTGTTTTTAAAAAAAAAACTAAAAAGGGAGATTTAAAAACAACCACCAAAGCCGTTTCTCCATTTACACTGCTTCCTTTTTGCAGGCCAGCTTGAGCGGTGAAACTATATTGGTCAGTTTCACTTCTTGGTTCTCATGCCCTAGCACCATTCCCTTGCATGTGGGTTTCCTGTGCATTGCTTCAGCTCTAAATAATCCCTCCTCTTTGAAATGTATACACCCTGCCTGAATAGAGAGCCTAAAACACCGGGCACTAGTTTACAGGCCAGTGTCCTGAAGAACCAGCGCCCTGCTGCTAAGCCTGCCGTGGATATTTTGTTGGCCAAGCTTGAGTTTTAAAGTTGCCAACATCCATCTCTGTCCAATGGTAGCTTCCCTCCTAAGGCTGTAAGTTGACGCTTTTCAGTTCAGAGAGAGTTGGGAAGCAGGCGCCGGCTCCTCTTACTGCTGTGCTTGTAACCAGCAGCCCGATGTTGGTTTTGGAACAGGGGCGAGAGGCAAAGCCATTTGATCTGTATGTTCTCACATAAGCAGAGAGGGGTGTGTGCGCTACTGACTGTGGAGCCGGATTCCCAAACAGCCTGAATGCCAATCCTGGGGTTTGGTTGGGTCCACTTGCAAACCTTGGAGCCGGAGTCTGGGAGTATTCGGCGCGGGAGGTTTTGGTGCCTCAGTGGGGTGAGCCCCAGCAAACCGCCGTAGAGTGGGGTGCAAAGTGGCCCTGTTTAACAGTAGTTGCCTTTTGATGGAAGCTGCCACTAATCTTTCTGAAACCGAAAAGCTGGTGGGCCGGGCTTGGCTGCCCTTGCTGAGGTCATCTNGGCCAGCAGCCCCTGCTCTCCCCGCTGCCTTCAGAGCCGGGCGCCGGGCCAGCAGCCCCTGCTCGCCCCGCTGCCTTCAGAGCCGGGCGCCCGGCCAGCAGCCACTGTTCTCCCCGCTGCCTTCAGAGCCGGGCGCCCGGCCAGCAGCCACTGCTCTCCCCGCCAGCAGCCCCTGCTCTCCCCGCTGCCCTCAGAGCCGGGCGCCCGGCCAGCAGGCACTGTTCTCCCCGCTGCCTTCAGAGCCGGGCGCCGGGCCAGCAGCCACTGCTCTCCCCGCCAGCAGCCACTGCTCTCCCCGCTAGCCGCCACTGCTCTCCCCACTGCCTTCAGAACCGGGCGCCCGGCCAGCAGCCACTGCCCGCCCCGCTGCCTTCAGAGCCGGGCTCCCGGCCAGCAGCCACTGCTCTCCCCACTGCCTTCAGAACCGGGCGCCCGGCCAGCAGCCACTGTTCTCCCCGCCGCCTTCACACCCCGGCGCCCGGCCAGCAGCCACTGCTCCCCCCGCTGCCTTCAGAGCCGGGCTCCCGGCCAGCAGCCACTGCTCTCCCCGCTAGCCGCCACTGCTCTCCCCACTGCCTTCAGAACCGGGCGCCCGGCCAGCAGCCACTGTTCTCCCCGCTGCCTTCAGAGCCGGGCTCCCGGCCAGCAGCCGCTGCTCTCCCCACTGCGTTCAGAACCGGGCGCCCGGCCAGCAGCCACTGCTATCCCCGCTGCCTTCAGAGCCGGGCGCCTGGCCAGCAGCCACTGCTCTCCCCGCCAGCAGCCCCTGCTCTCCCCGCTGCCTGCAGAGCCGGGCGCCCGGCCAGCAGCCACCGCTCTCCCCGCTGCCTTCAGCGCCGGGCCCCGCGCCCACCGCCACCGCCCCCCCCGCCAGCAGCCACTGCTCTCCCCGCTAGCCGCCACTGCTCTCCCCACTGCCTTCAGAACCGGGCGCCCGGCCAGCAGCCACTGTTCTCCCCGCCGCCTTCACACCCCGGCGCCCGGCCAGCAGCCACTGCTCTCCCCGCCAGCAGCCCCTGCTCTCCCCGCTGCCTGCAGAGCCGGGCGCCCGGCCAGCAGCCCCCGCTCTCCCCGCTGCCATCAGAGCCGGGCGCCCGGCCAGCAGCCACTGCTCGCCCCGCTGCCTTCAGAGCCGGGCTCCCGGCCAGCAGCCGCTGCTCTCCCCTCTGCCTTCCGAGCCGGGCGCCCGGCCAGCAGCCACCGCTCTCCCCGCTGCCTTCAGCGCCGGGCGCCCGGCCAGCAGCCACTGTTCTCCCCGCCGCCTTCACACCCCGGCGCCCGGCCAGCAGCCACTGCTCTCCCCGCCAGCAGCCACTGCCCGCCCCGCTGCCTCCAGAGCCGGGTGCCCGGCCAGCGGCCACTGCTCTCCCCACTGCCTGCAGGGCCGGGCGCCCGGCCAGCAGCCACTGCTCTCCCAGCTGCCTTCAGAGCTGGGCGCCCGGCCAGCAGCCGCTGCTCTCCCCTCTGCCTTCCGAGCCGGGCGCCCGGCCAGCAGCCACGGCTCTCCCCGCTGCCTTCAGAGCCGCGCGCCGCGCCAGCAGCCCCCGCCCTCCCCGCTGCCTCCAGAGCCGGGCGCCCGGCCAGCAGCCACCGCTCTCCCCGCTGCCTTCAGAGCCGAGCGCCGGGGCAGCAGCCCCTGCTCTCGCCGCTGCCTTCAGAGCCGGGCGCCCCGCCAGCAGCCGCTGCTCTCCCCGCTGCCTTCAGAGCCGGGCGCCCGGCCAGCAGCCACCCCGCTCTAAAGGCAGCACAGAAGTAAGGGTGGCAATACTGCGACTCCCCTACAATAGCCAGATTTCACGGGGGAGTCCAGCTTTCACGGTCTGGGATGCGTTTTTCACTGCCGTGAATTTGGTAGGGCCCAAGTGATGGCAGGCCCGGAAGTAATCAGCTTTATCTGCCGCAAGGGCGATTTAGGAAAGAAGAGGTTAGAGAGACAGCTGTCAGGGATGGTCTAGTTTAAAACAAGCCCAGGCTCGTAGTGACTGGAAGTTGCTATCTGATGGTTGCTTTGTGAAAGCAATTGATTATCTTATTCCAGTTCCAAGCGGCCAGCTGACCACATCACGGTTCTTATCCGCCGCTGTGGAACAGACATGTCCTCATCTTATCCCAGAGTCGGCCCTTCCAGGAGAGGGGTGGGGCTGAGTGCTGGGTGAAGGACACAGTCCTGCCTGGCCTTCGTTCCTGCCAATCCGGCCCTGACGTTACACCCTGTTGGTGGAGAGTTTCACACAACTCAGTGACTCGTGGTGAAGGGTGTGCGAAAGCAAAGCAATGTGCTAACAGCGAAGAGCCAGCAAACTTAGACATACCCGTGACTTCTTCAACTTCTCTGCAGGCACCTAAAGCCCCAGCGCTGGGCCGAGCAGGGCAGGACGGACGGTGGTTCTCCTGACCCTGTGGTCCTCTGGGCTTGGAGCAAAGCCGCCCCTGGAACAGGCACTAACCCTACAAATGCAGCACTCCCCGTCAGAAATACGTCTCAGCAGCAGCCATTCCTTCCCCGGCCCTGTCGAGCAAACCTGGAACCACCCAAGCACGGAGCCTTGCGTCGTCACAGCTCCAAACAACCGTGCCTCAACTGATGTTATTTTGCCCAGTTATAAATCTCGATACGCCCACTAATGGGAGGTCAAGAAATCAGGCGGCTGAGAGCTTCAGTCTTTATTAGCGAGATTAAAGAAGAGGTTCATGTTACAAATGAATATAGACCATTATCCTGCAACTAGCGCCCCGACAGCATGAAGGCAAACGCCAGCTGGCACCTGTGGCGCCGGACCGGTCCCGGGAGCTGGAGGGGGCATGACCTAGTGGGATCCAGACTTAGCCTTCGGCCTGCCCAGTGCCGGCAGCAGAATGGAAGGAACCAGCTAGCAGGGCGTGGGGCTGCAGTCCACACACTCCTTGCCTGGGTGACAGCGCCGGAGGAACTGAAAGCTGCAGCCAGGCCGAACCGGGCCAAGACCCACGCAGCCCTCGTGCTAACAGGCGTGCAGCACTTTGCAGGATCGGGCCTGAGTGTGTCCTGGGTCAGCGGAACCTACCGTCTGACGGGGACTTTCCCAATGCATCAACCCTGGAACATGCCAGTGCCCTGGGCTCCCTCCGCTGCAACGGCCGAGACCCTTTCTCCTGTGCTGCCCAGCCTCTGGGCTACCTCGGCTTCAAATCACGTGGCCACGAATGAATCCTGACTGCAGCATTCAGGAGGCGAGAGCAAGGCTCCGATCCATGGGAGTGTCACATGTACACTGGGTTCCAAATCGGGGGGGGGGAGGGGGCAAGGCTGCCCCGTCTCCCTCCTCCATTCCCAACAGCCTCCACCATCCTCCCCGTTGCTAATTATAACTCCTTCCTTCTCCTCATCCCCAGCAGCCCACATCCCCCCCGCCCCACTCCAAACATCGCCTCCACGCACGGAGCTCCCTGCTCGTTCCTCTCTGCCCCCCTTGGGGCCGAGTCCGAGCTACTGGGGGAAGGTGTGTGTGTAGGGGGACAGGGTGAGAGGGGGGTCCAGGCAGGGGCAAAGCCACACGGGTCTAGATTGGTCCCACACCCAACACCTTTGGGCTCCCTGACCCTGCGCCCTCTAGCGTACGGCCTCAAGCCCCGAGAACCTGGCCGAGCCTTAACTCAGAGCAGCCGCGCGTTAAAGCTTCCCAAGGGTTAGAAGCAGAGCCTGGCTCAGAACAGCCTCAGCATTAGGGGTGTAAAAGGGGTCACTTCGCGACCCTCCTGCCCTGTAACGGGCCAAGCCAGCCCCACCCTGCTCTGACCCCCCCCGGCAAAGCATTCCAGATCCAGGGCCGGCTTCGCCCACCTCGCGTTAAACCGCTGCGCTCCTGCCTCCACTGGGAATCCTGGTCCGAGGGCCAGATCCGAAGCCTCTCGGAGTCAATGGACTTGGGACCTGATTGAAGTGAGGGGGGGCAGGATCAGGCCCTTGAACAGTATCAGGTATTACAGGCTCCCGTCACCAGGGAACACGTTAGGTTCGTGCACAAACGCCTCCCGGCTTGGCTTTCCGGACTTAGTGAAATTGGCCTTTTTTCCACTGAGCAAAGCATGGCAATTCAGGAGCAGGTTTCAAAGGAGGGAACAGCAGCTGAAAGTTCATCGCAGCATGTAGACAACACACGAAGGGAAGAGGGTTTGATCTCGGGTAGGTCCAGCATCACAATTACTGTTAGGACCTGGCCCTTCCTCCCACAAGGACCCCCTCACTCATGCAAGGAGTCCCACTGACTTCAGTAGGGCTACGAGCCAGAATACAGGGCTCAGGCTCAGCTGTGTGTCTGGACACACACGCTGAGTCCACGTGTTAAAGAATGGGCTCGCGGAGTATTATTGTGTAACCCCAAATCAGGTAGAACGCACAAAGCAAAACAGAAGTTTAAAAACCCTCCTGATACTTCCCAGAGTGCACCAAGGACCCAAGCGTTTTTGTACCTGGCTGAGCTGGGCTCTACCATTTCAAAAGGCAGAGTCACCCGCAAAACACTCAAGCAAATGGACTTTTTGGAACTTTCGTGACTTTATTTTTAGAATCCCGTTAAAAAGCCATTAAAATACCCAACCCAAAATTTAAATAATGCAACAGCTGGAGCAGACCAGACCAAGCCAGGCGCTCCGGAGGAGGGGGAGACAACTCAGTGCCGGGGGAACCGCCTTGGATCTGGAGATGATGATACAGTGGCAGGCGGCAACAGTCCGACCTTTCCCGCTGCTGCCCCGGCCGCCCCACTGTATCTTCTTGCGAAGGCTGAGCCAAAACTCCCCCAACTTGCAGAGCAAGAGATCTGCTGGGGAAGCTGGAAATCTACTGACCCGTGGAAACTACCGGGGAAGAAAACGGGGAAGGAGGTTCCAGTCACTAAAAAGACCTGCATAGGACCCTGCTTTTTAGGATAATGCACTGAGCCTCAGCCACCCTGCTTATCTATTGGTGGCTCCTTCAGCCAATTAGAGGACACCTGGGGACAGTGGCCCAATCACCAGCACAACACAAAGATGGGGGAGTGGCTTGATGCTTTTGTGCCGGGTTATGGTAAAATGTTTGAGTGAGGCCTGGCCTACAAGCGGTCCAGGAAGAGACGCGTGAAGCAGCATTGTGCAAGCAGATGGGGAAAGAGATAATCAGGAGAAAGGGGCTGCCTAGCCGGGCCAGGGCTCTCAAGAGGTCAGCCTGTTCCCATACGTCTGTTCGGTGCAGAGAGCGGGTTGGAAAATGCCCCCCCAGTCAATATTTCAGATGTCCCAGGTTTGCACCTACACTGCGTCCGTCTCTTAGTGCCTTGCCTGGCATGGCCACGGAGCCTAGGTGGAAGCGGGAGTATCCTGGTGAAGCCAGTGGGGTTGTGCTGGCTTATTTTAGAGGTGAATCTGGCCCTTTATATTCCTGTATTCACTTGTGGTTATGGGCTGGCTCCAGAACAGCCTCAGGCTCCGGCAGCCTCGTTCCTTAGACGTGACAGAGTCCGAGCCCAGATCCTCAAAGAGATTTAGGTGCCTAACTCCCATGGATTTCAACAGGAGGGATTTCTCTCTTCTGAACCCCGTCTCCGAAACAAACCCACACAGAGCCACTTCCTCTCTCCTCCAGGCACCCTCATCTTGCCTGAGTTTAGGCTTCTGGCGCCACTCGGCCGAAAAATATAAACCTCTGGCCAACCTGGCAGGTCCTGCTAGCACAGGATGACCCCCCGTGCATTACTCTTTCCCCTCTTTACGCTTTATCCACACGGTACCATTTCACTTGAGATTGGCAATGCCCCTGCTATCTTACAGCTCCTCAAAATGCTTCTCTAGCGCGCTCTGGCCTCTCGGACTCTGGGATATCTGCCTCCCCGCCCAGAAATAGTAACTAAGGAAGTCAGTGACAGTGAATGATGCGATGATGTCTGAGTTTAGCTGGCTACCAGCTGCAGCACAATAATTCCAGTGGGAATCACCCAGTGAGTTTGGATTGTGGAGTTTTGGGGCAGGCAGGGGCTGTTCTTCAAGGCCAATCTCTTCAACAAATCCATCCAGAAGGCTCCAAGACCTTCCCTTTCTCTCCCCGCTACCAGAAGGTCCATGGAGGCTGCATCATTTCATAGGCTGGGATGCTGGTAACGTTGACAGGGATGGAGATGATGGCCCAGGGGAGTCCATGCTGTTCCAAGGAGCGTCGGATCATGTACCTAGAGAGACACAGACACGCATATTGACGGAGTGAGTCGGGAAAGAGGAGCTCGGTCCGTAGGCGCGCGCTGGAGCCAACAAAGAGTGCAACGTCAAGACCAACTCAACCCCACAGAACAAATACAACTGACTCCACTAAGGGTCTCACTTACAGGGTCTGATTCTGGGAGGCGCTTAGCGCCCACTGACCTTGGAGGGAAGTGAAGTCACTTAGCCCTTCGCGTGGGACACTCAGCACCTTGTAGAGTCCGGCCTTCATCAGAGGAGGCCTGAATTTTCTGACAGCTGCCCTGGCAACCTGACAGGAAACTGAGCGCTGCACTTAAGCTGCCTAAACCATTTCCATGCTTAAGATTCAAGCGAGGCAGCCCTGTGTGATTGCAGATGCCTCTTGCTTGCTGGATGAATAGGGATGGCTGAGTGGAGCGCCACGGTGGCTCATCAGCGCTGGGCCAGCCTGGAAAGAGACAGGCTATGGCCTGCAGTTTATGATCTCTGCTTTACGCGCTAGCTTTATCATGATGCTGTAGATAAACGGAGCACTTCAGTCTCCATGGCTAGAGCCCATGGTCGGGGGCATGGACATTAAAGATCTGGAAAACATTTGAGGTGGTGGAAACAAAGGTGCCAGTGCTATCTTCGTTTCATCCACACAACCAGACTGACTTCAATGGGGCTGCCTGGGTACAATGGGGGGCACAATCTGTGAAGATACGGGGTGTGCACACGTTGGGGAAAGGCACCTACCCGTCCCTGCCCAGGAGGAAGAGAGCAGGAATGTCCGCCGTCAGCCTCGTGCTGTCCTGGATCATTTCGACGTAGAAGCTGTCGTTGTCATACGCGTTATCAGCGATAATCACCGCCCTCCCGCCGTGCTCCTGGATGACACGCGTCTTCGACAAGAAGGAACAACCCCTGCAGCAGAAAATAATGCTGCGTCTCAGAGACCCGCTCGGCCGGCTGTCTGCACAGCACAGTGCCTACGTCTCCCCCTTCAAAGACATCACCCCTTCCCAGCTGATGCAGTTCATGCACTTCATACAATCGCCGCCCGCTAGAGCGAAGGGTGAAAAGGGCCACACTTATGTCTGAGCGGGGGAATAGGAAGCGAATGACCCATTTTAACCAAAGGATTTTTATTGTTCATAATAATAATAGGGACTTCTCTATCTTTGCTTCACCAACGTTCTCCCAACACCCTGGAGACATTGGTGAGGGAGCAGGCAAGGAAACTGAGGCAGAGTGGTGCTGTGATTTGCCTAAGGATGGGAATCTGGGTCAGAGCTGGGGTTAGAATTCTGCAGCACCTGGTTCCCAGGCCTGTGCTCGGACTGGGCCTCATTAATGTTAATGTCTCAGCAAACTTAGTAATTAACCATTGGAACAATTTACCAAGGGTTGTGGTGGATTCTCCATCACTGGCCGGTTTTAAATCGAACTCGGCTGTTTGTCTAAAAGCTCTGCCCTAGGAATTCTTGTGGGGCAGGTCTCTGGCCTGTGTTAGACAGAGGGGCAGACTGCGGTCTCTTCTGGGCTTGGGATCTATGAAATCATCTCCCCTAATTCTCTTCTTTTACTTTCTCGGTCTTCAGGGCACTTCAGCGACACTCTCCAGTGCTTGTAGGGTAACACTCCGCCCCAAGAGCAAGTGAGCGACTGTGCTGGCTTGTGCGGCCCCCCTTCACCCAGCACCAGCTGTGACCACCGGCCTGTCTGGGACGTTGTCCTAACACTGACACTTGCCCGGCAATCCTCCACTGGCGCAGCCCTGGGCACAGCGCGCAAAGCTGCTGGCTTCCGCTTGGGAGCGCAGACTCCTTTCGCTAACAGTGCCTGGGAGATAGCTGCTGGCTGACCGGCGGGCGGGGCGCAGGTGCTCGTCGCAAAAAACGCGGATCCAGCATCATCAGCACCCTGGTACGGTCCACCTACCCACAATCGGAGGTGTGACCGCAGCCCGCCTGGGTGTACCGAGCTGGCTTCGAGTGAGCTAACCAGCTAGAAACAGCGGTGACGCCGCAGCAGCTGCCGCTAGCCGCCTGACTGCAGTGTAGACAGACCCCCAGCGGCTCAGCAGCCAGGCCAAGACTGAATGGGTCCTTCCCTTCTCCGCCTGGGAATGCATCCCCGCAACTCAGAACTCGGGGGGGGGGCAGGGTGGAGCTGGGCGGTGCCCAGGCTGGACCTGTTCTGTGGTTTATTAGCCAGAAGGCTTCAGCCTCCTCTAACCAAGCCCCAGTCGCCAGGGGAAAGGTGGATGCTTTAGGAAAATGGGCCCAGTGAGTAGGGCCTGTCCTGGCTCCTAGACCACACGGCTGCTCTCCGAATGCCGGGGCTAAGAGCCTGCGTGAGCAGAGGCGCCATTGCGGGGCTGAATTCCCCCTGGCGCGACGCCTACCAGCACCGGGCCCACCACGAGGAGGCAGGAGCTTGGCAGCAGGGCCCAGGAGGAGTGGCGTTGGGGGCAGCATTGTTCCCTGCTCAGTGTCCTCGAGGAAATCCAGGAGGGCATTAACAATTCCTGACGCTACATGAGTCCCCTCAGCAGCTGCTACTGAGTAAGTGACAGCGGTCCCATGCCAGACGTCTCCAGCCCCGATTGAGCTGGGAGGTTTCATTCTTGGCAGGCCCCCTCGTCCGTGGGGCTGGGAGGCTCACCTGGGCCCATGCCACAGCCCCCTAAATGTCTCAGGAGAAGGGGTGATGCCCCAAACACTGCCCAAGATGAACCTCAGAGCTGTCAGAGGATTCCCTGGGGAAGGGGCACATGACTGGCCTCTTTCCTTTATATTAAACAGCAGCTGCAGCTGCCTTCCTTCCGGGATCTCTCCGTACAGACATACGACAGAGGGGAAAGCGGATGATGGAGTCAGTTTTGTCAGACTAGAAATTAACGGGACTGGAGACTAATCACGTTTCAGGTGTTGTCTACAAGGAGAAAATGACCAGTGTACATATAACTCCCCAGGTGGACTCACCATCCCGGGAGAAGAGTGTCCACGCAAGGAGCTATGCAGCTATAATGCCAGCAGTATAGCGACCTCAGTAATATTCTCCATGCAGAGGAGCCTCTCCTGTCAGAGGACTATGATAAAAATGAACATGAGCCAAAATCTCCACGGGACTGTTCCCCAGGCAGGTGCTCTGCGACGTGCCAGATTTCGTTCTGCCCGATCTCTTTGGTGGAAAAAACCCAACCCGCCCACTCCCTGCACGCCGCTGTTCTAGAATCACACTATAAATAGCCCCCCTCCCCTCCGTCGGTAAAACAGATCTGTCATCGAACCTACCCACGCTCCACCAGGGCGATCTGATCTTGGATGAAGACTCCATTGTTTAGCTCCCCGCATGCCTCCGGAGGGTCTGCCGGGACCAGGTGTATCTGCTCGTATCTTGTGTTCTCGGCGAGGAAAGAAAAGAAGCAGACTGGGAGTAAAGGCAGGGGGCAGCACTAGGGGGTGGGGTTTGCTAACGTAGATCTATTCTGGGGTCTGCAGCGACAGGCTTTATTTGTTCTGGTTAAGGCCAGCTTCATAGAACAGTTCTCACCGTCCTGCCCCTAACTAAACCCGAAGAAAACTACAGAGACAGTCAGATCTGACCTTGTTATTGCTAGACGGCTACATACTTTGCAGGTCTATAGCACCTAAGGGTCTAATATTAAACCCTGCAAAACCTGATGGAGCGATCAGAGGAGTTTGAGTACAATGTATTGGCTAGTACTTCCTCTTCCTTGCTATAGCATCTTTCTGCCAACTATTCCTCAACCCCCACAACAGCCCTGGCAGGTAGGCAATGCTTATTACCCCCATTTTACAGATGGGGAAACCGAGGCACGGAGCAGTGAGTCCGTGGCAGAGCAGGGAATGGTACTTCGGTCTCTGGACTCGCAGTTCTGGGCTCTAAGCCCTGGATGGCACTCCCTCTCCTGGCTCCAGGGTGGGAGGCTCACAGTCCTGCGGGAGACCTGGCAGGGAGTTACAGGGAGGTCCCGTCTAAGGCAGCTGTTTTTAGGGACCCAGGATTGGACGGGAGTGTCTCCCCGTGAACTGGTGTTCACCGTGTACGTGTCCATAGCCAGACACTGTAGCTCCCTGCCTTTGATCTCCCTGGCCTGTGAGGGCTGTCCCAGATGCTGTGCATGGTAGAGAGCTGCCTCTTGCTGGATTTGCCCAGCCTGCAGCTTCGGGCAGGTCTGGTCATGTGTTTCCTACTGAACTCATCCCCCCCTCACCCCCTTTTTTTTTTTATGACAGGGCCAAGGTCCCGTTTGTGCAGGTCCCTGAATCACAGTTTGCAGAGTGGACAGGCGCTGCCGGCTTGTCAGTCCATCGGAGCCATGTAGGCTGCTTGGGTCACACTGCCAGCGTCCCGTCCTTGCACTCTGCCGGCGTACTCCCTTTGGACCTGATTCTCCATGGCCCTGTGCCTCGCACGGTCCTTTGCACCCGTGCAAAGGGGCGACAAGATGAACACGGCGGCGTCTCTCACCCACTTGCACCACACCAGGTGCGGGGCAATGGTGAACGAGGCCCTCGGCCTTATCTCAGCCGAATCCCGCAAGAGGCGCACTCTACCATGCCAAGCAGGACGCCCTGCTGATGGTGGAGAAATGGCAACATCCGGCAGTATCCCTTTGTTCTAGTATAAAGAGAATCTAGGGTCCAGATCTTCAAAAGTAATTACGCTCCTAATGCTCATTGATTTCAATGGAAGTGAGGAGTCTAAATAGCTTTCAGGATCTGGACCTAGAAGCTCAGAGGTAGGGTCTAAACACAGGACTCGGAGCTAGAAACTTGTGGTCTCATAGGCCTAGGAGCCACGAACTCTTGAAATTTAATCCTGCCTCTAACACTGTCCTGCTGTGTGGTCTTGGGCAAATCACTTTAGTCTGCCTCAGTTTCCCCAGTCTGTAAAATGGGGATTAAAAATATCTACCTACCTTGCAGGGGTGTTGGGATGGTTATACAGTTAACGCTTGCAAGGCGCTTTGAGGCTAAAATGTGATACCACTAACTAGTACAGTGCATAGGCAGCATTGGTAGTTGCTTGTTGGAGATTTGTAATAGGTCATCTGCATCTATGAGTGATTTCAGAAATGCAAGTTGCTTGCACAGATGTCTCTGCAGTTAGTATAACAACAATTTATAATTCTGGCACTTATCCAATCAGTTATGGGCCAGGCATCTCACACAAGCTTAGGTAGACAGGAAAAGCAGCACCCCGCCTCCCCCAATCTGTCTTGCAGAATAACTTCTGAAGTAGTTCCAGCATTTTTCTTACACTTGGATCTGCTTTTTGGACCAAGTTAACAGAGGAACTCGTTTGTTTTGCGTGTCCCAGATTGAGCAGGAACTGCAGAGTTCCCAAGAGAAGGTAAGTGGATCACAGAGATTCTGGAGTAGCTGCATCAGAATTCCTCAGCAAATTCCAAAATTCAATCTACACACATCGGGCCAGACTCAGAGCTCTCTTACAGCAGTGTAAATCAGAGCAAGACCACCAGCTTCAATAATTGACACTGATGTGACTGAGCTCAGAACCTGGCCCACTGTTTCTAAAGGGCAACAAATGTAAGAAACGACCAAATGAAGATCAGGTTTCAAATCCACTAGTTGCTGTTGAGAAAATCTAGAAATGAAAGCTCTAATACATATCTGATCCTTGTACTTACAAACACGCCTCCAAAATCTTTGGCCGGAGTAGCAGTGAAGATGTAGCGGATATCTCCGGGACTCAGCACTTGGAAATATAAATATTCATGGACGCGTAAACCTGCGTATTTAAAAAGACAAAAAATAGACAAGGGGGGGAAAATGGAAAAGCTCTTGGGAAATTCCTTTGGAGAGATTTAAAACTAAATTCACAATCACGCTGCTGTGAAAACAGCTCTTCTCAATGGGGGTGGGAGAAGCAACAGGTTATAACATTTCATTTACACAGCATCTTTCATCCCAACTGGAGTCATGGCGGCTGGATATATAAGGCACAATTCACCTGCCACGCTGATGCAGCCAGTTCTGGTGTGTGTGGGAGGAGCTGTTCAACAGCGTACATAACTGTTTAGAGCAGGAAACCAAGAATATGGGATTCCACTGAAATCCCAAGGGATGTTTTAAGGAGGCAGAATTGAAATGACTCCTGGTGTAATTTGGCCGGGACACCTGCACGTACACCCCGGTGCTTGTGAAAATACATCATGGGCTCTTTTTCCAACCCCTTCTCCAGAATTTTCTTAAGCCAACTCAATGTCATACCCCAGCGAAGGCAGCCCCACGGAAGCTCTGATTGCATTCAGGATTCTGAAAAGATCTATTGATGCCACTCTCTGGAACAATGCTGGGTGCCAGTTCTGCTCCAGCGAACGTCCCATGTGTATTACGTCACCTCCAAACAAACAGGCTTTGTAACAGTAACCCGGGGGGGGGGAGGGGAGAGAATGGAAGCGCTCCCAATCCCGGCGCAACGAGGTCCCTTTTCCAGTGCCCAGCACATGCCGCCTGAAGAAATGGTTCGCAAAGCTCCAGCAGCCTTAACACAGCTGCGTTCCGGGCACAGCAGATGCACAATAATCGTTAGCTGAATCCCAAGGCACAGCCATAGAAGTGCTTTAATTAAGAGCTCCAAATGTCCTGCCTCCGCGACTGATTCTGGAGCCACTTATTTCCCACGGAGGCAATTAGGGATCCATTGACAAGCAGTGGGTGGAAAGCTTAATGCTGAATGTGCTACGGCACAGAAGCTGTCGGAGTTATGCCGGATCTCCTGGGAGCCTCTTACAGGTGTGTCCTCTTTCTCTCTGCCCCAGCTGAGCCAGGGCAGGGGTGATGGGCTCCCATTGAGATGGCCCCTTCACCTGTAGTTTGATTCAGCACTTCCTGCAAGAGGCTTTGAAGACTCAGGACGGCTCTTTTACATCTTGCGAAGGGAGCTCTGACTAGCAGTTACAGCAGGAGCGTGGGCAGCGGGGAACCTGGGTTCTGTTGCACCGACACCCTGTGTGACCATGGGAGGGTCACTTAGACCAGCATTTTCACCAACGCCCACTGATCTCTGGGTACCCCCAATGTTTGCAGTTTGAGGCACTGTGGGCCTGATTTCCCAAGCTGCTGGAGCACCCACAGCTCCAGACGAAGTCAGTGGAGCTGCTGGTGCCTAGCACCTCTGGACATCAGGACCCTGGAGGGGTGTCAAGTTGGGTGCCCAAAAATCACCAGTCACTTTTCAAACGCATTGCCCTTACCCTTTCTCTGCCTCAGTTTCCCCTCCAATAGTAAATGGAGATAACACTTGACCATGGCACAAGGGCGTTGGGAGGCGCAGTTAATGCAGGTGAAGCATACAGTATGCTCTAGCCATCCAATTCACACTCTAAATTAAAAGGAGAGGACGGCTGTAGACCACCACGCCTGGGCTTAGTCGTGACCTCTTTGTGAGAGGCTGAAGTGAATGAAAAAAGACATTGACAGAGGCTCCAAAGGGTCAAACTGCTCTAGCAGCCCAGAAAAGACTGATCCACATGGATGCTCTGATGCTAGCACTATGGAAAACTTCCTTCCCTCTCAACCAGACACCTCTTGATGGTTACAGTGTCAGCTGGGGGGAGGTGTCTAGTGGCCAGAGCAGGGGAGTCTGGGGATGTGGGTTCTATTCCTGGCTTTGCCACTAACTGGCTGCGAGTCCTTGGGCAAGTCGCTTCATTGTTCTGTGCCTCAGTTTCCCCATCTGTACAATCTGGGAAATGATCCTTATTAACCTGCCTCTCAAGGGCACCATGAGGCTTAAAGCTCTCTAAGATCCTTGGATGCAAAGTGCCTTGTCAGTGGGAGTTAATAATTACTACAGTATTCAGAGGACGGGCTGGGAGGATACTTGTCACTCAACCTTGTAAGGGCCTAATCCTGAGAGGTGCTGAGCACCCACAGCTCTTGCTTACATTAACAGGAGTGGTCAGTGTTCAGCACCTCTCCAAATGGAGCCCTAACTCTCTGTACTGTTGAGAGCATTCTGACATCCTGCAGCAGCACTTCCGCTAACCTAACGTGAACCAAGCAACACTTAGCAAATCCCCCAGCCGCGGCCAGAAAATGAATTTGTGCGAGCAGCTTGGACTCATCCCAAGACTCCTCCAGAATGTGACATAAAAACAGGCTGCCTGCCCTTTGGAAAGCACCTCCAAACTGAACAAAGGTCATTTCTAGAATCCAGCAGAGCAATCTCCCCTCTGGGATCTTCTCTTTTGCTTTCTCAATCTTTTAGCTGCTGTAGTCTCCCCTTATTTACCTGCTGGCTGCCCCTCAATCCTGCACTCCCTCCATCTTCCTTTCCAAATCTCTTTGCATGAGTTTTAGGGCTGATTAACGGTGCTCTAATGGACAAAACTCTTCCCTCTAGCCCCCAAACAAGGGCAGCGGCAGTGCAAGATTCTCCCACTTCAGCTGTGACCTGGGGGGATCACATCCCAGGGCAAGAGGATGTTGCATTATATTTTTCTTTGGCTCGCTCACTGCTTTCAAAGCCAGGACAAGTCAAGACACGGGGTGGAGGGAGGAACACGGGGCACTCAGAAACACTGGGTCATGTGCAGTGAGATCCTCCTGAGCCGGATTGCAACTGCTTTGCAGAATATAGAAGTGAAAATGGGAATTTATAAATAGACTAAAAACCCTGACAGGTTTGGCAGGTCTCCACGACAGCAAATAAAGCAGCGCGACCAGAATACAAAGACTAAATAATAATCACAAATTCACCCCAAAGTGAAGCATTCAAGAAGATTTTTTTTTTCCACCCTCTCCCCAGGCCTTTATTTAAGGCCAACAGAGTATCTGAGCACAAGGTTTTTAAGGTCAGGCTTGACAAAGCCCTGGCTGGGCTGATTTAGTTGGGGATTGGTCCTGCTTTGAGCAGGGGGTTGGACTAGATGACCTCCTGAGGTCCCTTCCAACCCTGAGATTCTATGATTCTAAGGCCAGCTGCCGCATCAGCACAAGCCTTCGAACAGGCACCTCAACGTGCATTTTAAACGCTTGCTTGTCAAGTCAGCACAGTCCGGCTTTGCAAGCTTACTGGAAAAGGCGCCTACCCAATGCAAGCACTGGGGCACGCTCCAGCCCCCCAAGTGGCCAGTACTCACCATCAACGAGAGGCCAGGCGCAGAGACAGAGCACCAAACACAGCCAGCTGCCAGTGCTGAATAGCATGTCTGTTCACCAGCCTCCCCACAGCTCCCAAATGCACCTCTACCCATAGAAGTGTCAAACTGGCAAGAGAGCAGAGCTCGGCCTCGAGCTTCCACTCATTGGTGAGCTCAAGCAGCTGCTGATCTCATTGGTGAAGGTTTCAATCAATCCCCTGCCGGCTACAAGAGGGTTTAAATTACCAACAGGTTCCTAATAGAGAGGAAGCCAAAAAAAATTATTTAATCCCAGGCCCACAAATTCAGCCCCCACTGAAATTAGCAGGAGATTTTTCAGCAAGATCCGGCAGCAAAATAACTGGAAGCAACTTCGTCCTTTTCCACCCACTCCACGGCCTGAAGATAAAAGTGAGCTTCTCATTGCGTATTCCAAGGAGAATGCTGTGGTTGCTTCACTGGCCTGGGTGTCAGGAGGTGGGGTTTTACTCCAGGCTCTGCTACAGACGTGCTGGATGACCTTGACCAAGGCATTGCACTGCGTGCCTCAGTTTCCCCCGCCGTGACCCTGACCGTTCAAAGAGGGGACTGCGAGTTTAATTCATTAAGGTTTGCTTACATGGGTGTCTTTACTTAAAATGAGTAGCCCCATTCACTACCGTGGAGCTGCTCCCGACAGTCATAAAGCTGCACAGGTACCTGCAGGACTGGGAGTAGACACAATGAGTGAAAGCCACAAACAATGAGGAGGGAAGGGAGGGCAAGGGTTGCAGTAATAAGACCCTGGACGCTGGTTTTGTTTTTTACAATTGTGATTTGAATGAGGCGATCGCTATTGCTTCTCTTTCCGATTCTCCAGCCTGCTCTGCTCCCACTCAGCCCCTGACTACTACCTGCCATCTCTGCACAGTATTTCACTAGCTTCACAACTACACCAGCTGCCCCAGCCCTTCTCACTGCCTCAAGCCCCCCCATTAGTTTTGCTGTATGTACATTTGACATTTTTAAACCCTCCAAATCCCATCCCAGGCTGCATTTGGGTCACTGTCATGGTAACTACATTGGTGTAAGCCCCTAATGAGGATGTGCTACGCTCATGTAAAGCAGGGCTCACACCAACACGGCTTAATCCAGTGCAAATTTCTCTAATGCAGACAGGGAGTAGGTGCCCCCCTGCCTGTGACCCTCCACTCTGGCCCATTTCCCTCCCTCTTGCTGCACTGCAGGTGCCCTGGGGAATCCATCTACCTGCTCCTCATTCACCAGCACCATTCCCCCACCTTGGCCCAGATATCACTGCTCCCACCCCACAGCAATGGGTGCTGTATATGGACTTGAATAGCAGATATTAGAAAAGTGAGGCCCACCAGTACCCCACCCACCACCTGCCGAGAGTGAGGCCCACCAGTACTCCCCCCCACCTGTCGGATAGTGAGACCCACTGATATTCCCTGGCTTGCCAGATAATGAGCCCACCAGTATTCCCCCACCTGCCCAACAGTGAGCCCCACCAATACTCCCCCCACCTGCCAGATGAGCCCCAATACCCCCCACCTGCCAGATAGTGAGCCCCACCAATACTCCCCCACCTGCCAGATAGTGAGCCCCACCAGTACTCCCCCCACCTGCCAGATAGTGAGCCCCACCAGTACTCCCCCCACCTGCCAGATAGTGAGCCCCACCAGTACTCCTCCTACCAGATAATGAGCTACACAATGACCCTCCCCCCACGCAGCCTTGCATCTCTATGGTCAGCTGAGGGAAGGAAGGGACGCCGGCCAGAGCCAGCCGCTGGCTCCCAACCATAGAGTTGGAGCAGGGAGGAACCGCCCATTTCCTGTTAGAACTCCTCCCCCACCCTCGGGAAGTTTCTGCGCGAACGCAGTGCATTGTGGGATCTGCAACCCCCGCTGCTGGAGGAACCGTACGAGACGTTCCGTCAAAATGATGGTGAGTGGGCGCGGCGCGGCCCGGTCCATCCGCCGCCATCCGCCCCGGGGATAGGCCCTCCCGGCCCGACGGTGGCTCCCCCGTCCCCGGCGGGCTCTGGCCTGCCGGGATCAGCCGTTATTTGTGGGGGATGGCGGGCTTTAGCCGGAGCGGCGGGGATCCGGAGCCGCCGCCCCGCCTCTCAGCACAGCCCGGCGACAGTAAGGGCGAGGGGCGCTGCGGCCTGGTCCTGGAGCAGCCCGTTGAGCGGGGAGAGGGGGGCCTTGGGAGCTCCGGGCAGCCTGGTTACGGTGGGCGAATGGTGGCCTCGCAGGGACTACCAGTCACATCAGGCAACGCGCGCGACCTTGCTTCCGAGGTGGGGGAGCCAGTGGCGCATTGCATGCTGGGGCTTGTAGTATGTAGGTCGAAACGGCGGGGAAGGTGAAGGAAGCCTTTGAGTATTAAAACTGGTACCCTGTCCCTATGGCTGCTCAAACCATTGCATGCCGGGATCTGTAGTCCTCAGGCTACCTCTCCGTTACAGCCGCGGGGCCCATGATTGCCCACTTTGGCTGCTGTGGGCAAGGCAGAGCGTTGCATGTTGGGAGCCGTAGTCATTGTGGGCCCCACAGTTCTGTTGGAGATGGGCGTGGCTCATTTTGATTCTGACACCTGCTGTCCCCAAGTTGTTCAGACCAAGGGGCTGCGTTGTAAAGCTCAGACCTGTCATCTCTGTGGTGGGCACTTCCCCCTGGCTAAGCTAAAGGCAGCCCTAGGAACGTGCAGGCAGAGACTGTTACAAAAGGATTAACATAGAACATAAGAACGGCCCTATTGGATCAGACCAAAGGTCCATCTAGCTCATCCCCTGTCTTCCGACAGTGGCCATTGCCAGGTGCCCCAGAGGGAACGAACAGAACAGGTCATCATCAAGTGATCCACCCCCTGTCACCCATTCCCAGCTTCTGAATTTAGTTATTTTTTGAACCCTGTTATAGTCTTGGCCTTCACAACATCCTCTGGCAAAGAGTTCCACAGGTCGACTGTGCGCTGTGTGAAGAAATACTTCATTTTGTTTGTTTTAAACCTGCTGCCTATTAATTTCATTTGGTCACTCCTAGTTCTTGTGTTCTGAGAAGCCTTATTTACTTTCTCCACACCCGTCATGATTGTATAGACCTCTACCATATCTCCCCTTAGTCGTCTCTTTTCCAAGCTGAAACGTCCCAATCTTATTCTCTCTCCTCATAGGGAAGCTATTCCCTACCCCATACCATTTTTGTTGCCCTTTTCTGAACCTTTTCCAATTCCAATACATCTTTTTTGAGATGGAGCGACCACATCTGCACACAGTATTATTACATTGCATATACCGGTAACTTGATTTTCTTCAAAGGCAGAATAATTGGATTTTCTATGTAAAATTCCATTTAGGGTTATTCTGACAGAGGTAGAAGATCCTTGTTTCTATTTCACAACATATTCTTCAAACTTGAGTTGAGGGCATATATTTAATTTTCATGCCCCACCCCTTCCTCCCTTGTCCCACAGATCTCCAAAGGCAACATTGTAACTGTTTTGAATCATAGTGGTCTTGCCGTAAAACGATGTATTGCCAATGGATCAATCTCTCACAGTACCATCACGGTGTAAATATAATCATCACGTTTGGTTAGGTGTTGGACTAGCTTTCTCTTTTAAGTGATACCATCTTGCTCTGATTTTTCAAAGGTAGTGAGAGAAAAACTGGTTGCTGGCCAGCAGGGTGGAAAGGGTCAGTGGCATGGGACCAGCCTAGAGCATAGTGAAGAGCCATTGGCTGGATGTTACCATGGCCTTTTAGAATCCCCCAGTCATTCTCTTAAGAGCATAAGAATGGCCACATTGGTTCAGATGAATGGTCCATCTAGCTCAGTGTCTTGTCCCTTGCAGTGGCCAGTGCCAGATGCTTCAGAGAGAATGAACAGAACAGGGCAATGTTGGGTGATCCAGCCCCTGTCATCCATTCCCAGTTTTCTGGGGGTTGCAAGGTTAGGGACACCTAGAGCATGGGGTTGCATCCCCGACCATCTTGACTAATAGCTATTGATGGACCTATCCTCCATGAACTTGCCTAATTTTGTTGTTGTTGCTCTCGGTTATATCTTACCTGTAGTTTTGACACTGGCCAGCCGTCTTCCTTGTCAGCCAGGTGTGGGGGACCCAAAATGTTCCCTCAGGCCTTGTCTGCACTACGGAATTCAGGGCTTGTTTGCATGTGATATGCTACAGCGACACATCTCCAGTGCTTCAATGTAGACGTTACCTATGCCAATGTTAGGGGTTCTCCCATTGGCATAGGTAATCCACCTCCCCCAGAGGTGGTAGCTAGGTCCATGGAAGAATTCTTCTGTTGACCTAGTGCTTTCCACACAGGGACTTAGTTGGCTTAACTAAGCCCCTCCAGTGTAGATTTTTCACATCCCTGAGTGATGATGTCATGCCCTAATTTTCTTGTGTAGATCAGGCCTCATTATTTGCATTTTGGTTACCACCAACAATGGATACAGCTGTGCTGGTGGCAGCAGCAATGCAAGAGTCCACGGGGCTCAGGTGTTCATACCATGGGAAAAATCTCAACAAGTTTACATGACAAAGTGGTAGAAATGCCTTTGCCCCATCCACGCTACCTGCCTAGCATTTCAGCACTGTTGACAGCTGTTGCAGTAGTATGGATAACTGTGTGTCTAGTGCAGAGTTGAAGCTGGAGGGTATTCATTTCATTGTGCTTCATGCTGTTGAAGGGGGAGGGGCCAGGAATTCAGCCTCTGAGGAGGGTTACAGAACATATCCACGGCAGGTAACCAGATTGAATGTTAACCGGATCTGCTCATTAACCTGCATTTGTTGAATGATGGTTGTATTCTAGAAGGAAATGGATCCTCACTGAGTCTTGGTTATCCTCCATGTTAGTTGTATTTTTCAGACAAATCTAAATTAAGGTTGACTCCAGCTTAGTAATGTATAGGTTAAAAAAAACAAAAACTGCTTACAAGAGTAGTGAACTACATGCATTAGAAACTCAAGAAATTCAAGGTCAAGATTAAATTCAGAAGAAAAACCCCAAACAGCTGAAAAATATGGAAATCCTTAGTTCTAAGACATCCAATCTTCAGGTTTATAGCGCCTAAGGCAGGGGTAGATTTTGGTTTCAGCCTTAGATATGGAATTGCAAGCAGTGACACTCTAATACAGTGAACTGATTTCCTAAATTGTTCCCATCAGGAAAAATGATTTATTGACTAATACTAATTAGCTGAGCTAGAAAGGTTAAAATATTGATATGCACAGTTATTTTTAGGGTGACTAGTTGGCCTATTAAAATCTGAGCAAGGCATGGGTTAACGTATGTTGTCTTTTCAGCCCACACCAGTTATCTTGTTGAAGGAAGGCACAGATACCTCCCAAGGGATTCCTCAGCTTCTCAGTAACATCAATGCTTGCCAGGTTATCGCAGAAGCCATTCGCACCACCCTTGGCCCCCGGGGCATGGACAAACTTATTGTGGATGACAGAGGTAGGTATCATGACTTCCTAGTGCTGCCTCTTAACACTTCAGTGTTACCACATGTAAGGCAGTGGCTTTTGACTGACTAACAAATAACATCCCTCCATGATACATACTATATGGTACTACTTTGTTCGAGAAGGGGGGAAAAACCCAAACTAAAGATTAGCTAATTTAGAGCTAAGGTTGATAGTGCACCCTCGCTTCCCCCCCCCAATCAAACCACCAGTTAAACCCAGCGTTCATAGACCTCAGCTTACCTTGCCCCTGTTCTCATTCTGACTCTCAATTGCACAATAGATTTCAGTTCTAACAGAGACACTCCTTCTAGTGTACACATCTAATTCCTTGTGATCACGCTCAAACTTAAAACCTTTACTCCAGCCTCAGCTAGTTTGAGATATTTTAGTGCCAGAAATTCCAATAGCTTTAAAGGGATGTGTTGTTTATCCAGGAGACTGAGTTAAGGTAGCTTTTTTCTTTCTGTCTAAAAAACACCCCAAACCTAGGTGCTCCTGACAGGGAGGTGCCATGGTACTGGCTAGATCCTGTCATAGTGTAGCCGAAGTGTTGTGAAAGTTTTTGTGTCTCCAGTTCTGCCAGTGCTCCTCAAACCTGATCTACAAACATCTTTGCCTCATAGACTTTAAAGACAGAAGGGACCATCATGATCATCCGGCACATTGCAGGCCACTGAATCTCACCCACCCACTCCTGTAATAGACCCATAAACTCTGGCTGAGTTACTGAAGTCCTCAAATCATGGTCTAAAGACTTCAAGTAACAGAGAATCCACCATTTACACTAGTTTAAACCTGCAAGTGACCCGTGCCCCATGCTGCAGAGGACGGCACAAAACCTCCAGGGTGTCTGCCAGTCTAACCCGGGGCGAAATACCTTCCCAACCCCAAATATGGTGAGCAGTTAGACCCTGAGCATGTGGGCAAGACCCACCAGCCAGACACCTGGGAAAGAATTCTCTTTAGTAACTCAGAGCCCTCCCCATCTAGTGCCCCATCACTGGCTGTTGGAGATATTTGTCTCTCTTGTTATGAACCTGTCTTCAGCCAGAGATGGCCTGCAGTGCTGAGTTGTTTGGCTCTTTGTGGATGTGCTGTGCCTGAGCAGGGAGTGAACTGACATTGCTGAACTTTTCTCTTGTTTCACAACTAAGCCCAGGTGTCTGGTAGAGAGAGAGAGAGCCTGATGCGAGATCTGAGGCCTTAACCAGAGGCTGTGAACCAAAGCCAGGCCATGTATTAAAGCAGATGCTTACAAGTTCACTGTCTAGTACATGAACTTGGCAAAGTTGCTGCTAGTGTACTAGGCACTGGATATTTACGTAAATATATTCCAGCTAGTACAGCTACATCCCAATCTAGTACAAGATAAGATGGCTTGACAAAATAATGAATAAGAATGTTTTGTCCAAAATATCAGGAACAAGGGGAGGTAAAAAATAGATGTTATGAAATACGTAAGGTGGTATGCAACTTGTTTATCTCAGTCTATAAATGTTGGGATACCTCACCTTAACCCTTTGTCCAACCGAGAGGGCCGCAGAAAGTCCCACTGCTGACTGAGCTGAGTCCATTGTAATGAGCATGCATGTGTTTGTGTACCTGAGACATAGATCCAGGGAGCTAGTACTGTGCTTTGTTGACAATAAACTTGGCCGAGCACCTTCTCCACCGAACCAAGTCTGTGGTCTTTCTTTGAGTAACATCTGAATGAGCAGACTGCATTATCTGCTGTTAGTAGTGATAACATTGGAGCTCCAAGAACAGAAGCGCTGGGCAGCCTGAACAGCGTTACTGAGGCAGCCTTCAACACTTAACAACAGTTTCCTTCTATGAAAAGTTATTGCATTAACCCACTGTGGCACCTAATAACCCAGCATGCTCCATTTGTATAAAACCACATACAAAGAATAACCAAAGAATGGGAAGGAGAGTGAGGTGATGTTATCAAGCAGGGTTGTTAGAGGCACTCTTACATCAAAATTCATGTTTTTAAAAAAAGGCTTAGCTACATTAAGATTAAAACTGGCCATCTTTCAAATCTATTTTGCTTTTCACCATTTACACTGTTTCCTTTTTTCCTTTTTTCTCAGTTTGGACTATTTCCTGTCCTTTTCAGCTGATTTGTAGGCAGTAGTCAGTCACTTTCAACTTGTGGGAATGTGTGGAAATACAGCAGCGATCATGTTCCAAATGCTGTTGAGGGACAGTCATTTGTCTGAAGAAAAGTTGTCTTTAATGAAGATTTAGGGCTTCATCCTCTGCTCATTGAAGTCAATGGCAAAGCTCACGGTGCAGGAATCAGGCATTTAGAGAATTTATGGAAACCTTTCTATCCCAGCAAAAGCCAGGGGCCCAATTTTTCCTGAAAAGGAAAATAGAGTGAAGCGTAGTGAGGCTTCCTGGTGTGTTAGATTAATATTTTGATTAGTTTAACTGGCCTTGAGTTCTAAATAACTCCCTCAAATGCTGCAGTTTACACCTACCTTTGGAGCGGGAAGGCAGGTGTCTTCAGTCAGGAACTTTGGACTTAACTCTTTTTCTAAAACCATAGGCAAAGCAACTATCTCGAATGATGGCGCCACAATCCTGAAACTTCTTGATGTCGTCCACCCTGCTGCTAAGACGTTAGTGGACATTGCCAAATCTCAGGATGCAGAGGTATGAATGTGAACAGCTGTGCTTCTGAAGCATAAACACATGAGGACAGAGGAAGCATACTATGAAATGCTGGGATACCAAGTGGGGCCTTGTGTGTTGCTCAGGTCTCTGGAAGGCGCTGGCAGCATAAGTGCCTAAGTCACATGTCCATGTTTGCATTCAAAGTATGTACACCTCATGCTTAAGGGTGGGATGTCTTTCTGAAACTGCTGTACTTTTTGGGTTTGATGATCTTGTGCTCATGTAGCACCTTTAAGATGTGATGGTGATGTGAACAAACTGCGTTGCGGTGTTGCAGGTTGGCGATGGCACGACCTCTGTGACTATGCTGGCTGCAGAATTCCTGAAACAAGTGAAGCCCTATGTGGAGGAAGGTGTGCATCCTCAGATCATCATCCGAGCCTTCCGCACAGCAACCGAGCTGGTAGGGAAATGCATGGGCTAGTGGGGAGTCCGTTTGGTACCCCAAAATTGCATAGTTGTCTAGAACATCTTGGACAGTGATTCTGGCAAAAATCCTCTCTAAAGTGGATTGGGGGCTGGGGAGAGTAGCATGAGCAGTAACAATCACTTCCACCCCACTGCAAAAAACACAACAGCAGCCAGTAAGCCTTTATGACTTCAGATCTCATCTCAGTTGTTAACTGCTAGGGACTTTATAATGGCTTCTTTCTTAGCCTGGCCGAATGTGGGAGATCTGACTTAAAATGCCCAAAGACTCACTTCAGGGTCCTGTCCCAACATTGTCAGAACAGTGTTTTGGAGGGAGCATCAGGGGATGTAGTCATTTTAAACAGGAAGTGAAAATAGTTTACTACCCCATCCTCTGCGTCCATAGGAATTTTGCTCGCACTTAAAAGTGCGCTTGAGTTACACACGTGGCTTCAGCATATCTCATCTGCTTCTAGATCTGGTTTCCTATCACTGCTTGTGCTGACAGCAGTAGAGCAGTTCCAGTGATGATATAGATCCTGGGTTTCTTGCTGAGCAGCGATGTTTAAGGAGATGGTTCTTGATTACTGGTGGAAGCAGTAGAATAGCTGAAATACTTGGATAGGTCCATTAATGGCTATTAGCCAAGATGGTCAGGGACGCAACTCCATGCTCTCTCTGGGTGTCTCTAAATCTCCAACTGCCACAAGCTGGGACTGGACGACAGGGGATGGATCACTCAGAATTGCCCTGTTCTGTTCATTCCCTCTGAAGCATCTGGCTCTGGCCCCTGCCAGGGATAGGATACTGGGCTAGATGGACCATTGGTCTGTCCCACTAGGGCCATTCTTGTGTACTTAAAATTTCAACTGCATCAAAAGTAGCAATGAAGGTTGAAATACAAATACAAGAATCTGCTGCAGGGCTGATCACATTCTTAAATGTGAGTCACTGATTTCAGCTACTGGCTTTTGTTTTGACAGGCTGTAAATAAGATCAAAGAGATTGCAGTGACGGTGAAGAAGGAAGATAAAGCGTAAGTTCCCATTTGAGTTTGAGAAGCCTCTATTGTGACTAGGTGGTGTATCTGCCCCAGTAAGTGCCTTGTTGATTCAGAGGCATTTTAAAGTTGTTTTTTTGCTGAACTTTATGTGGTCCCTGGGTTGAAGATTCCAGGCCAAATTCAGATCTGGGAT
Source organism: Platysternon megacephalum (assembly GCA_003942145.1). Lineage (NCBI taxonomy): Eukaryota > Metazoa > Chordata > Testudines > Platysternidae > Platysternon > Platysternon megacephalum. The sequence goes on from QXTE01000120.1 coordinate 3,704,882, forward strand.
CAGCAGCTGCAGCCACAGCTAGATTTTGCTCTGAATTTGGAATCTGTAGGTCTGACTAAGAAGATGCTGTGCTATCTCTCCAAGGCTGCTACTTCAGAAAAGTATCTAGGCCATTGTTTGCCAGCTTGGGTGCATAATGCCAGGCGCCTAAATAAATGGCCTGATTTTTTCACACTGGGTACTGAACCACCTGCAGCTCCCACTGAAATCAGCAAGCGTCTTAGATGCTCAGCATGTCTCTGAAAATCAGGCCACTTATTATGTGCCTCGCTTTATGTACCCCCCGTGGGCAGCTGTTGTCCCTAATGAACTGAGCTGCTCTAATGAGGAGGGAACGTTGCACACTGAATGGTTTTTATCATTCCTACTGACTGGGGGGGAAGCCCTTGCACATCCGTCAGTGGATGCAAAATACAGTAGTTCTGGTAACCGTTAGTAAACATAGCAGTGAGTTCAGGTCCCTCCTGAGTTCTGTTTCCTGCCCTCTTACAACCTCTAACAAGTAGCGTAAGCCAAAGGTTTCAAAATGGCCTCTAGTTTGGGTGCCCCATTTGAGATCCTTGGGGTCTGTGTTTCAGAACAGCTGAACGCTGGTGGCTTCCGTGGACTTTGGTTGGAGTTGTAGGTGCTGAGCACATCTGACATGTGGACCCATGGTGTCTGAGGCGGAGCTCTGTAAATTAGAGAGGCCCTTTCTGAAAATTTGGGCCTTAAACGCTGTGTGCCTCCATTTCCCTCTCTGTAAAAGGGGACTAATGCTTCCTCATTTGGGCTGGAGGGGGGAAGTGAGGCTTAAGAAATGCATATAAAATGCTTTGCGATCTGGCAAAGGGCACTAAGACATGCGCAAGATGTGACTTTTCTTTTCTCTTGCAGCGAGCAAAGAAGGCTGCTGGAGAAATGTGCAGCCACAGCCCTCAACTCCAAGCTGATCTCCCAGCAGAAGGACTTCTTCTCCCGGATGGTGGTAGATGCCGTCATGATGCTTGATGAGTTGTTGCAGCTCAAAATGATTGGAATAAAGAAGGTGCAGGGAGGTGCCCTGGAAGTAAGTTCTGTCTGAGTCGCCTGTTAGCACAGAGGAGTTCTTAGGGTTTGTCTACACAGCAAAGAAAACCCCATGGCTGGCCCGTGCACATCCCTTAGAGCCCTAATCATTTGCTCCTACTCTTGGGCATGAAAACCCTGGCACAGACATCCCCCACACTGGCCAATGGTTCCTTGTTTTGCCTTCTCTCTGTAATTCCCCACTTTAGTTCGCAAACAGGCAGGAGTGGGTAGGGTTGTGTTTCTGTGCACACCTACCGGCCAGATCCTCTACAGCACTGGCCTTTGTACAAAGCGGGTGTGCAGTGCTATCACTGATGGTAGTGGTGACTTCTGTGTTTCTAGCTTTCACTACACCCGCTTCATGCGGGGATGAAGGACTCCACAAGGCAGTGGAGAAGTCGGGTCTTCAGCCCTTATCCAGGTGGTAGTTCTTAGTTACTTCTGGAACCAAAGAAATGTAACATCCTTGCTTACATACTGCAAGGGGACTCATCCTGAATTGGCCCCGGGGAATGGACTATATGAACTGCGAAGGGTTGTCCATTTCCATTTGTTTGCCTAGGTTCTTATACGGTGCCCGTCACCATGGTATCTGACCACCTGTGGTACTAGTATTAAACCTACGTACCTCGATAGAAAACAGTTCCTGGGGTAAGAGGTGGTTGATGCTGTTTCAGTCTCTTCTATATCTTAATCCCGTGTAGATGGTGGGTTAGGTGGCATATCTCCACTGAAAACTGGAGCCTGTACTAGTCTCTAGTGAGTGAATTGTTATTCTGTGGTTGTTTCTGCCTGTAAATACTTCACACAAACATTTCCATGGAGGAAAGAGATGATCACTACGCCATTATCTTACCCAGACAGGTAATGTAGTAAATCAGAATTGGTTCTGCATGCACCCAGTCATAACTGAGGGTCTGCTAGCATTTCAGAGAGTCACCAGCTGATTTCAGATGGGAGAGACCATCCTATTTCCTTATTTTCTAAGGAAAATCAGTTCAGCTGTTTCTGGCAGGAGCTACAGAGAATGGAAGCTAGTTTTGTCAGATGCTGTTTGCCCTTGAATTTGGTTTTGAACAGTTTTGAGGATCGTTTTTCCCCTCGATTGCCGTTTTGATGGGTTTAGCAGGGCAGGTCTTTGAGCCTGAGGATAGTGCAGCATCTTGCTTTCCAGTTGTCGGTTGAACTTTTGTGGTTACTCCTCATCCAGGCTGTGTGGAGGTTTTGGGTCACCTTGGGGCCATGCCCGAGGGAAGGCTTTTGTGGCTTTGGCAGCTCCTCCTGGTCACAATGGACGTGCTGCGCTGGGTTCTGGATGCTCAGGATAGGAGCTGCCAGCATGTTTGCTGAGTTTGGGGTGAGACAGGAGGTTGTTGTAACTCAAGGGCTGGAGCTGTGCCCCGACTCCTCCCAGAGGGCAGGAGAAGGGAGTGCTGTGAAAGGAAACTGGCATTTTCTGAAGGCCTGGTGCAGAAGCCCCGTTCTAATAACCTTGAGACTATACTTTCCTGGGGTGGCTGACCCTGCAGGAAAGCCTGCCTGGGAGAAGTCCACGCGGTAGCTAGTGGGTTGTTAGAAAGATGTAGTATAGGGAAAGAATGTGACGTTGACTTTTTTCCAACATGGAGTGTTAAAAAGATTCCACCCTAGGGGGCAGCGTTGGGCAAGCCAGTCTCATGTGCACAGCAGCTCCCATCCTGAGATTGCTGTAATCTAGAATAAGGCAAGAAAAGATCAAGTTTAGGGAGGTGATTGAGCAGGGGTAGGCATCTTCAAAGGGTACAAATGGTAAAGGCATCAGAGAGAGACTGGAGAGCGCTGTCTGTTGAGCCTGAGTTTTTGTATAGTGCCTTTTGCAATGGTATCTTGTGCGCTGGGAAGGATCTGAAAGGAGAGGGGTGGTTTCCTGGGCAGAGGAGATAAATGTTGCCACTTGTGTTCTGTAAGGGTGGGTTAACCAAAAGAAACAACTGTCGTAGGGTAAATGGCACTTTGCCTTCACTGATTCTGAAGTAGGGAGTCCTCCTGCAGGAGCTCGGTAACCCTGCCTGGCTAACCCCAACATCAACCCCCCTTCTTTCAGGAGTCCCAGCTGGTGGCTGGAGTTGCCTTTAAGAAAACGTTCTCTTATGCCGGGTTTGAGATGCAGCAGAAAAAGTACAAGTCTCCCAAGATCGCTCTGCTGAACATCGAGCTAGAGCTCAAAGCAGAGAAAGACAATGCTGAAGTGAGAGTCAACAACGTGAAGGTAAGAGCTGAGAGGAAAGATCAGGACCAAAACGAACGTGCACTTCCAATGCAGAATGAGGCTTCTCTGATTATTTCGGAGCCTCTTCTAAACCTTCTGGTGGAGGAGAGCTGCTGTTCCCTCTTGGATGGGCTTGGCCTGTTGCCCTTCCCCATGTAACTATCGCTGCACTATGTATCCTTGTCTTACCAGCTCGGATTGAAATGCATCATTGGCCTTATTTAAGGTCCATGTACCTGGGCAGGCTGATCCAACTGAAACCCAGTGTGCCATCCCCCAGCTGAGCTGTCCCTGGCCAATATGAAAAGGACAGTACCACTATGTTTTTCTCTACCCTAGTAATGCCCAAACTTGTTCATGCCACGTCCCCTTTGGACTCACCTCTGTTAATGTGACCCCCAGGGGTCTGAGATAGAGCCGTGACCCAAACCCAACGGGACCTGACAACATGTACAAGGTCAGGTCAGAAAACAACCGAACTCCCTTGGGCTCGGCTCGGCTCTCCCCCTGCTGCCCCTGGGATTGGTGCAGCAGCAGCTGTGAGCCCCATTCCTGCTAGTCGATGCCACCTCGCTGCACTGTCCTGTGTGTGCTGCAGAGCGACTGTGTTGATGAGCCAGTGCTGTCCCTGCACAGCGCCCATGGTACAGCGAGGCAGCGGTAGCCAGGGCACGCAGCTGCCCCAGGCTGTGCGGCGTGTACATTTTGTGACACCCCTGTGCTCGGGGGTGGGGGGGGTGGGGGGTGGTGACCCACAGTTTGGGAAACGCTGCCTCTAGCCTATGGCTCATGCTGCATCTATTCCAGTGACCGGCCCTCTCGATAAACTGGAACTGAGCAGTGTCCTAAGCGCTGATTTTCATACATGTGTGGAAATCACTAGAGCGTCATATAGTGCATTGAAACAAGGTGAGGTTTTTAGCCACTGGGCATGTGTAGCTTCTGATAAATACAGAAGCCGGACACTTTGGTCCCCTCATCATGTGGGAGGAAGCTCAAGGCAAAACTACCGGGAGACAGTGTTAGGGCTGAGAATTTAATTTAGGGCTGAGTTCCTAATTTTTGGTTCCCACAGCAATCGTGGTCACTCGAGATGGCCTTGCAGAGGGGTTAATCTTGGTGTCTTGGCCATGTTACAGTCTGGGTAATTACTCAGTTCCCCATAAATTCTCCAGGCCGTCCCAACAAATAATGGTTTTCTTTACTTTCTGTCCTGAATGATTCTATAGCGTTGCTGTGCCCGGTTTAAATCCTTGCCCCACCCAGCAGTGGCTGCATTTTAATGATGGCCGGAGTGACTCTCTTGTGTCTGGTTTGTAAAGTGTGAGCACTATGGAAAAGCACAAGACAAATATCAGTCGCTATCTGCATTCTTCTCTGTTGTAGTGTATTCTATATTAGTTCCTTGTGCTAACTGCTAACTCTCCTTCCTATAAATAACACTCAGATATTTGTACAACCCTTCCTTTCTCCTCCCCATTAATCACCTGTTATCAAGATACATTGAGCTGTCACTGTCTTCCTGTTAGTTCCTCCAATCCCTTTATCTGTTAGTCATGCTGCTTTGAGCTTTGTAACTTTCTCTGTGTCTCCTTATAAAAATGAGTGACCTAAAATTGCCTGTGAGCGTGTATAAAGCAGCATTATCGCTGCCTTTTGTCTCACAAGGGATCTCCCTGTGCAGGTAACCTACAATGGCATCTGCAGTTCTTTGTAATGGAAACTGTCTCTGATTCTTTTCCGCTAGGATTACCAGGCCATTGTGGATGCAGAGTGGAGCATCTTGTATGACAAGTTAGACAAAATCCACAAGTCGGGAGCCAAAGTCGTCTTGTCCAAACTTCCGATTGGTGACGTAGCTACTCAGTACTTTGCAGACAGGGACATGTTTTGTGCTGGTCGAGTTCCGGAAGAAGATCTCAAAAGAACTATGATGGTAACTTCAATTTTTTTTTTGTAATAAAGGGTTTAGATTTGCTATTAATCCTTCAAGGCTTTTTTCACTCCCTCCCTGCCCTGTACTGAACTGTAAGCCAGTGGTTCTCAACCCGGGGTATGTGAGTACCCCCCCGGGGGTACTTCCAGGGGGTTACTCAACTCATTTATATCAATGTTTCTCAACCTGGGGTTGCAGCCCCCAGAGGGGTCATGGGACAGGTTTGGGGAGGTTGCAAGCGGGGGAAATGCCTGGGGTTGCCTGTCTGCTGGCCAGATCACTTGTAAAGCACTGCACTAACAACGCGGATGGCATGAGGAAAGGGACATTACGAGTGAAGATTAAAAAATATCTTTTAAACCATTTGATGCTTTGCTAATACACGGCGGAGCATATTAAAAGCTGTACTGTATGGGGGATTGTGCTGTAGTGGTTGGAATAGGACTCCTGCGTTCTTTTTGCTGACTTTACTACAGTCATTTGGTGGCTTTGAGCAAGTCACTCAGGCTGGGATTTTCAAAGGAGCCTGAGGGAGTTAGGTGCCCACATCCCAGTGGGAGATTGGGAGTTCAGTACCCTTCTGACACTTTCTTTACCTGTACCTCAGTTTATCCATCTGTAAATGGGTGGGATATTTAACCTACGTCACTTGACTGGTGTCTGCAAAACACGAGCTCCTCTGCCAAAAGGATCTCTGTAAGCGCAGTGTGTTCTGTGTACTGCTTCAGCCTGCTCTGCACCCACTGTTTGTACCAGTAGAACTCTGTCGTTTGTGAGGAGGGGGGGTTAACTGATTCGGTTACACTGGTGTAACAGTCAGGTTTTCCGAGCCCTTCATTTAGGGCCTGTGCTGCCCCTGGCATTTCCGGTCTCTCTTGGGGGTGGCTACAGCCCAGGCTGCTCCGTGCCTGGGAGTAGGAGGTCACAGTCATTCCAGCCAGTTACAGGGCTCTGTGACCATGCTGCCATAGCAGAACAGTAACCTGCTGTCCGGGCTTGTCCCTCTGCTGTTACACTAAAGCCACCTTGTCTCTTCTGTACATTGCAGGCCTGTGGTGGGTCCATTCAGACAAGCGTTAATGCCCTCACCGATGATGTTCTGGGACTGTGTGAACTCTTCGAGGAGGCCCAGATTGGAGGAGAGAGGTAAATATACTGTAGCTTGAACTGTTCATTGTAATGTGGCACTTTAATTTGTGTTGGAATGTTACTGCTGTAACAATAAAATTTCTGACAGATAAATTGCTAACCTGGTGAAATCTCAGCGTGTTTGAGACTCTCTCCATGTTTTGTCTTGATGTCTGGCCAAGGGTGTCATACCTCCTCCCGCTTCTCGAGGGCCAGTGGACTTAATGTAGTGTCTTGTACGTACATAGTGACTTTCGTCCCAAAGGATCCTGCAGCGATGTGTAAACAGTATGTAGGCATCCCTTCATCCATCACCGAAATGCAGCCCCTTCTGGGGTTGAGTGGGGCAGCTGTGTTAACACCCCACAGCAACATTGTACATCAGCTAGTACAAATGAAGCTTAATACAACACCTCAATGGATTTTCAGCTTTTTCATCCTGTGGCCCATCTCGAGGGGGAGAGCGTCTTGGGGACCAACTCCCAACATCCTAACCCCTCTGGCTGTTTGTTTCTCCCCACTTCGTCCTGTGGGGCCCCAGGAAAGTCTCCCCAGATAACTGCTTCAGCACAGACTCGGGTGGGTGGGGAGTACTTGGTATTTGTGGGAGAATTTGCATCTGGCCCTCCCCTGTTTCACTGGAGATTCGACAGGATCACAGTACAAGGGCTGCAGATATGTGTTCAGCTTTGGAAAGGAATCTCTCTCTTGCCAGGTCACCCACAAAGCACCTTTCGAAGCGGTCTAAGGACTTGTCTAGATGAACACTTGGTTCGCAGCAAGTTGTGGGGTAAGTCTGCTGTGCGCTAGCCTGCTGCACGTGCGTTAACAGTTCCCTAGTGTGTTTTGATGGCTCCCATTTCCACGCACGCTGTGTCAGAACGCATTACAGAACTGTTAGCATGTGGCAGCGGGCTCTGCAGCCAGTCAGCGCGTGGCAGACTTACACCCCGGCTTGCTGCAAACCACGGGTTTGTGTCGGTGAGCCCCAAGGGCTGGTTATCCTGGCCGTGCTAACCCTTGACATGCTCTGCTCTCGGCAGGTACAACTTCTTCACAGGCTGTCCAAAGGCCAAGACGTGCACGCTCCTATTGCGAGGAGGTGCAGAGCAGTTTATGGAAGAGACTGAGCGGTCCCTGCATGATGCCATCATGATAGTCAGGAGAGCAATCAAGGTATGGAGGAGCTGGAGACATTGCCCAGCTGTTTACATTTGCCATAACCTAGGGGTTTTGTTTGAAAGGCCCTTGCAGCCTGTCTAGGACCCGAAACTTACCTTCCTTAGCAAGGAGGTAAATCCTGTGCAGCACCTGAGGCGGAGGGATGTTTTGGGAAAGTGTGTGGGGCAAGGAAAGCGTGAACGTGTTTGTTCAGGGACAGAAGGAGCCTGCCATCTCAGGAGAAGCAATACTGTGGGTCTCCACCCCCATAGTGCAGTGAACGGAAAGCTGGGCAGTGTTAAAGGGACAGTGGCCAAAGTAACACAGGCCCCTGGAAGCCAGCCACCCTTGAATACTGTCTGGCGTTCTCCTCTAGCAGAGCCCTGGAGGCTAGAACTGCCCTCTGACCAAACGGGGCGTGTATGCGCTAACCCCAGTCAGCTGAGTGTTGAGGAATCCCCGGGGGTGCAGAATGGCTCTTCCATTTGGTTGGGATGGTGCCTTAGCAGAGTACCCCTGACACACTTGCCTGCTTCTCTCTCATCTTCCTTCAAGGCTTTTTTCACTCTCGCCCTGCCCCACACTGGACGTAAGCCATCGGCCCTCTCCTTGAAACGCATCCCGGTGACTCTCCAAGCAGCTAGCCAACTGATATGAGTCAGGGCTAGGGGCACCGGGACAGAGACATTTATCTGTGTCTGCTATCCCTCTCCCCCCCACCCCTTCATGTGCTTGTCATCTTTGATAGCTTGTGGGCATTTCTGGATAGCATGTCACGCGTCTAGCTACCGCTGTGTTAGTATACATTGAGGTAAGGCGTTCTCAGAGCACGGGTGCCTTGTGGGGCATAAGAGAAAACAGTTTAGGATTTTGAACCATTTGCTTCTATCAAAGACTCCTCAATCTGTGATTTACCAAAGGAAATGCAGGAGAAATAGCTGCTAGCGGCACTCGGCAGCAAAGCAATTGCTTAGCAAAAGCAGCACTTCAGGCTTGTGCCACCTCTTTGACCACTTGATGGAAGTGAAAGTAACTTCATTCACTACTAGTCAGGTCTGTGCCTGGCCTGAGAGAACGTGGAGCTGGAGAAAAGGTACCCATGTGTGTCAGTGGCAGGGTAAGCTCCCCTTCCAGAGCATCTCCTCCCAACCCTGGAGGAGCCTCTGGCCCTCTGCAGAACCTACCCGCAAAGCTGACTGGTTGTCCTGACGGTGGTGGTGGTGGCTTGCGTGATGTCGACACTCCAGATACAGATCTGGTTGATGGCATCTCTGGAACAGGTTAATTTCGTGTCCTGGCCTCTCTCTATTCGGTAACTAGTTTCAGTGTAATCATTGTATTTGGAGAACGGTAATGGAACGTTTTACTCTTGCTCCGTTTCAGAACGACTCCATTGTTGCTGGCGGTGGGGCTATAGAGATGGAACTTTCGAAATACCTCCGGGACTACTCCAGGACCATTCCAGGCAAACAGCAGTTGCTGATAGGCGCTTATGCTAAAGCCCTTGAGATCATTCCACGCCAGCTCTGTGACAATGCCGGCTTTGATGCCACCAACATTCTGAACAAACTGAGAGCCAAACATGCACAGGTGGGCTCGCCCCCTTGAACGAACGTGTTTCCGGGAGAACCGATAACACTGAATTTCTGAAGCATGCAGAACAGAGCAATAATACAACTGTAACTGCTTCAGTTGCTGCCTCTTTGATTAAGTCCTGTGGTTTGTTTTCACATGTGATGAGGAATCTGCTGCTGGTCATAAAGAGAAACTGTTTTCCTTTTGATCGCAGCGGTGGGGTGACTTTTTTAGAGCTGCTACTGGGGTTTTGATTTGCTTGTTGAAAAGGCGTCCCTTGTCAGGAGAGAGTCTTCTATTTTAAACCTTAAAGTGATGGATTATAAAAGTTGATAGTGCTTTTCCAATGAAATGCAAACCTGGCCAGAGTCCAGTTCAGACAATTATATGTTGCCTCCTTAAGTGCCCCTGGAACTTTCACTTGACTGCAGTATTGCTCTTCCCTTCCTAGCAAACGGTTGGGCAGTGTTTGTGATCTTTGCCATGTCCCACCCCAGAGATGACTGCATCTAAGCAGTGTTAGCCATGAGGTTGATAGTGAGGGAGAGTTTGTAAAATGCTAATTAAAAGGTAAGTTATTGCACCTTTTGGTTAGGAAACATGCAGTCTGTGCCCAGGGCTAGGAGCTGGCAATTCCTGAGATCTGGTGTGTGGGGGCACTTTGATCTCTCTCCATTAGCTTCTCTGTACATTAAGTGGTGTGAATGCCAGAGACAGTGTGGGGCATAGTTAATGGTTTATAATGCAATTGGCAGATGGAACGTGCTAAAAGCTAATACTTCCCTCAAGCAAGACTCTTTCTGATTGCAAGTGAGGTTAATGAGGAGGAGAATTGCTGTCCCCTGCTGTATGTTAGCACATAGGAGCCATCTCCCTGTCCTCTTGTCTGCACCCTCCCGTTTTGCTGCGTAACTGACGCTTCCTCTTGCTGTCTTCCGCAGGGAGGTACCTGGTACGGCGTGGACGTGAACAACGAAGATATCGCCGATAATTTTGAAGCCTATGTGTGGGAGCCGGCCGTTGTGCGCATCAACGCTCTGACGGCGGCGTCTGAGGCTGCTTGCCTTATCGTGTCTGTAGATGAAACCATCAAGAATCCCCGTTCTACAGTAGACGCCCCTGCTGGTGGGCGGGGCAGAGGAAGGGGCAGGCCACACAACCACTGAGAACGTGTCTTTGTCAGTGTCGTATGACGTGGGGCCCAGGGACGACACTGGTGGCTACTATCTCCTAAAATATCCCCGTTTAAAGAAGAATTGATGCCGAGCTTCTCCTAATTTACAAACCATTTGCCACCTGGCTACTTGGTGGGTTTACAGCCAACTGAGAGAAACCAAATCGGAGTTGATAGCAGCAGCCTCTTGTGGAACCCTGGTCCCCACGTCTTCTAGACAGCACTGGTCCCACTCTAGGCTCTGTTGTTGTCCTTCCACTTGGAAGCCGCGCTGTATGCAACTCCTTGCAGTGCTGGCATAGGGCAGCCAGTGCCTGTGGCAGTTCGTGATTGTATTTATTGGTTTTCCTATTAGAGTTTTGAACCGAGACACAAACACAATAAATAGTTACAAGCACCTTGTGGCTAGCTGCGGATTCTCTTGTTTTTCTCTGATTAGAATCTGCTTCGATGGGGAAACACCCAGGGTGGTTGTAAGATTCTTAAAACATCCTCTGTTTCTGTGAAACGCTGTCAGCCGTGTGCTTTAGCTGGCAGGTCCCGGGGCAGACCTGCTTAGATGCTTTCTCTTTGCCTCCGAAGGCAAATCTCCCGTTTTGTTTATTTGTCTCTCAGAGCACTCCCAGACTGCTTAATGATCTTTATTTGCCTGAGTTTAGTAACCCATGAAATCCTCTGTTTAATGAAACCCCATTTAGGGTAAATGCTATTGCAGCACAGCTGATACTGTCCTGGAAGCCTGTCTGATTGCCACTGGAAAGCTGTAAAGTGCAGATGGAGCCGTCCCTCCCATCTCTTTGCTGCATGATAATTGTGGGTACTTGGGTTTCCATCAAGGAGTAATGGGGTTGGAGAGGCTGGGGACGAGGGCAGTTATGTACTAGATCACGGTATATTATGAGCATGGCCCTTCTCATGCAGGCTAAAGACTTTCCTTCATGCACCTGGCAAACCTGGATGACTTGTCAAACTGATAAACAATGTGGGGGGGTTTTTCCAGGCTGCTGTTTAGCTGCTACTGCTGAGGTCATACGACGGTGGGGGCTGGGATGAACAGGTGTGGGAAGAGAGCTGAAAGAATTGTATTGATCTGGTATCAATCCATTGAGCTCTCATTTCAACAGGCAAGTTTAGACTTGGTTGCACCACAAATCACATGATTACTTATCGCAGGCTATCTGCAAACAAGTAGCATGCCCATCGCCGGCTTCAGCTCTGTGAAATCCTTGCTTGGAAGGACCTAAGGAAGTGCTAATTATTACAGACCGAAAAGCAAATGCTTGCTGGATGTAACCTTCATCTCACCAGGAACGTTGTTAACTGATCACAAGCCAGCAGTGTCCAAGAATGGGGAAAATCATAGTTTTGACGCTGCAAAACAAGTTTGACGAAGGGGGGAAGGCCTGGCAACACTAATTAACTTACATTTTATTTCCTGCTAGAAAAGTGTTAAGTGACTTACAAGTTTAGAAGACGTAGAGGGGAAGGATGGACTGGTGGTTTAGGGCCCTGACATAAGAGACCTGGGTGTGATTCCCTGCTCTGCCACAGACACTGACATACCTTGGGCAAATCACATAGTCTCTGGGCCTCAGTTGCCCATCTGTACAATGGGCATAGCAGCATTGTGCCACAAGGCACGTTGCGAGGATAAATCCATTAAAGATTGTGAGGTGCTCATGCTACAGGGATAGGGGGGCTTTACACATCTAAAGATAGCAAAATTCATCCTGGTTTGGATTTTCAAAGCAGTTCACATCTTCCATTAACATCCGTTCCTTGGGCCTGCTGACTTCGCTGCTGTTATCCGTTGTTAGCTCCAGATTAGGCTACTGCAATGAACTCTACATGCGGCTACATCTTAAAGCCATTTGTAGAGGAAAGCTGGTGCAGAACGCAGCTGCTTATTGAGCAGGGCATCTTGCTGGGAGTATCACACGCTGCTCTGGGGCCTGGACTGGTTTCCCTTTGGTTGCTAAGTTGTTTAAGGTGCTGGCTACTCCCTATAAAGTCCTATATGGCCTGGGAGCGGCCTACCTGAGGGATCACCTCTCCCCTGGCCGTACTACAGCTGAGGCCAGCAGAGCTCCTGGAGCTCGCTCCCCCTGGTTAGCAGCAGCTGGCAGGGTGTTCTCTATGAGGGGTCTGACTCTTGAACTTCCCTTCCCCCAGCTCCGAAATAGCCTGAACTTGGTGACCTGGGTGCACAGCGGAAGACACCTGTTCCATAGGGACTTAGGATGGCTGGGGCCTGCTTCCCGGAGCCATGAAGGAATGAGTTTTTGTAGGTGTCTTTCTGGCAGAGCGCCACTCTGTGATGATTTGAACGCTGCTGGGATTATGTTGTCACGCTGATGGGGTGTTTTTTTTTATCATTTACATCGAAATAGTTACAAATAACTTCCAGGGAAGATGTGTCCATCCCCTGGCTGCTCTGAGAGTCTCCCCCAGTGCCCATGCACATGTATTGGCCATGGCCTAGCACGTCTTGTTGAGATAAAGCCTGCTGCACGTAGCATAATTTGACAGCTCTGCTGCGCCTCTTTAGCCATCGAAAAAGGGTGACAAAGACCAGGTCTGTGAAACCTCGGTCACACCTTTGTCACTGCGCGTCACAAGCGTTGGCCCTTCCCTATGTGCTTTGGCTTCATCAGCCGGAAGCGGAAGGAACAAGAAGTCGGCGAGCCAACCTCACAAGCCTGGAACTACCTACTCCCGCTTTTCCGCCCACCGTTATGACGTGACCCAAGAGCCCTAGTCATCCACTGGGGCCCCATCGTGCAAGGCACTGTACAAACAATACAGCAGTGGTCCCTGCCCCTAAGAGCTTACACTTGACAGAGGGGAGAACAAGGAGATGTTACTCATCCGTGATGGAAGTGGTGTTTTGCAGTAGCTGTCACGGCAAAGGAGAGTTTAAAGCATTTCCTCTCCTGTTAGCACGCTTCTGCAAAGCGGCTTGCAGAGTCAGGCGTCCTTTCTTTGGACGTCAAGCTGCAGCTACTGGTGTAAAGCTATCCAAAATGGAAGGCTAATCCACACCCACCAACTGATGTAAATGTACCCAAACGGGTCTCAGGCGCTCCGTCATTACTGCTACAACCCAGAGCACTGGAACGCAGCTGTGGGTGTGGCTAAGACTGCTCTGCCCCAGGGAAGGAAGAAGCGGGGCCGAGCAAGGCCAGCTTATGACTGGTTTCCTGCAGTGGGTTAGTGCAACTCAACACAAGAACAACGGGACATTTGACAAAATGTAAAGGTGGCAAATCCGGAACTCATAGAATTTAAGATCAGAAGGGACCATTATGATCATCTGTTATGTACAATGCATAATTAGACTGTGGAACTCTTTGCCACAGGATGTTGCTGGGGCCACGAACTTCCCAAGATTCAAAAAGAGACCATTTCTATGGATAATAAAACTATCATTTTATAATAATTATTGCTAACAAGCAGTTTGGAAGGGGTATTAAACTTCATGCTTCAGGTTTCAAGCCAATCTCTAGCTTTTAGAGATCAGGATGAGATCTAATGTCGGGGTCAGATTATCCCCCCCAACTGCCTACGGAGAGGTTCTTACACCTTTCTCTGAAGCATCCGCTGCTAGTCCCTGCCAGAGATCTGTAGCTAGGGGAGGTGGGCGTCGGGTCTGAGCCACACGGCAAGTCCTATGTTCTTCGCACTGGCTCAGAGAGGCCACTGGTCACGTGTGTGACTTTAAAAAAACGAGAAGAGGAGTCCTGAAACAGGGGAGAGACTTAACAGGGCTAAATAGCCAGGTGGGGCCTCCTAATTCCAAAGTCAAAGCATCAAGTCAAATGGGTGTGGCAGCCCGGTCTCAGGTACGTGAGATTTAGGGTTCTGCTCTTGACGGGTAAAGGCTGGCTATATAACCATAGGCAGGTCCTTTAACGGCTCTGCCTCATTTTCTCCAGCTACAAAATGGTGGTTGCGGCCAATGTTGCAACCACACGCTGTATCTTTGGGGACTATCTTGTATGACGTTTGAGTGGCTTTTTGTGTGTCATTGTGGGCCAGGGATTGTATGCAACTCCATGGGGGAGGGGAGGGTTAAGCACAATCCCCCAAGAACCAAAACAAGGGGTAGGGTGATTACTAGAGTCCCTGAGATTGTAAACCGCTCCGGAGAAGTACCGCCCCTAGGATGGTTTGCATACACTGGGTCAGGCTGGGTTTTGCGGAGGCTAGGAAACAAAGAAAGGGTTTGTGGTATATCAAGGCAGCGTTTGGGGAGGGTTGAGGGGTCTTCTTTTTGACTCTACAAACAGGATCTTGGGTCCTAGGGGAACCCCAACCCTTGCTGAAAAGTTGGAAATAATTTGGCTTGCGTGAGCCCCCCAAGACTAATGGGTGAGTCCTGATGTAATTAGCAAGCGCATGCAGGTTCTTGGGTTTTCAGGTTTTCTCCATAATGCTTTTGCCCTAATAAAAAATGTATTTTGCTTTGTGACGGCTGGCTGGTAACTGCTCTCCAATGGTGTACCACCCGGGAAAGGAGAACCACAGGTGCTGGACCCCAGGCAGAGCTTCTGGGGAAATTGCAGCGAGGAGCAGGACTGCAAGCTTAAACCCCAGTCTGGAGCAAGAGAGATGTGGGTCTCCGCCTGAGAAAGGAGACCAGAAAGGAAGGAAGCCAGAAACCTTAAGTGGGTGTCCTCGAGGAAGACGGGGGTGGGGGGGTGAAGGTGCAGTTACCCCTGAAACGGTGGCAGGGGTAATACCTGCCCACTTCGCAGGACTGTTGTGGATCCCTCAAGGTTGGTGAAGCAGCAGATGCTTTTGCCAGGCCAGGTTGTTAATTTGCTGCTGTGGAAATCACTGGGATGGGGGAGATGCCATCTGAGGGCTGTTTGGTGATTGGGCCGAATTCAGCTCTTACGTGTGCCTCCCTCACACACCCGTCCCTGCAGCGGGTGATGTCTGCCTGGCCTCGGGCAGGCTCACAGGGAGCGAGTGGTCACTCGGGCCTGGATGCTGAGTGCGCCCTTTTACACACAATCTCTGCAGCTCAGGGCTGAGGCTAGCGTTGCCAACTTTCTAATCGCACAAACCTGAACATCCTTGCCACGCCCCTTCCCTAAGGCCACACCCCTGCCCCGCCCCTTCTCCAAGGCCACACCCCTGCTCACTCCATCCCCCTTTCCTCCATCACTCACTCTCCCCCGCCCTTACTTTCACCGGGCTGGGGCAGGGGGTTGGGGTGTGGGAGGGGGGCAGGATTCTGCGGTGGGCTGAGGGGTTTGTAGTGTGGGATGAGGCTCAGGGCTGGGGCTGAGGGGTTTGGAGTGCAGGAGGGGGCTCTGGGCTGGGGCAGGGGGGTTGGGGTGCGGGAGGGGGGCAGGATTCTGGGGTGGGCCGAGGGGTTTGGAGTGTGGGACGGGGCTCTGGGCTGGGGCCGAGGGGTTGGGCTGCAGGAGGGGGTTTGGGGTGTGGGCTCGGGGAGAGAATTTGGGTGCAGGAGGGGGCTTAGGGCTGGGACAGGGGGTTGGGCTGCAGGAGGGGGTTTGGGGTGTGGGCTCAGGGAAGGAGTTTGGGTGCAGGAGGGGGCTTAGGGCTGGGACCGGGTGTTGGGCTGTGGGATGGGTGCGGGGTGCGGGCTCCAGCCGGGCGGCGCTTACCTCAGGCGGCTCCCGGACGTGACCGGCATGTCCGGCTCCTAGGTGCAGGGATGGCCAGGCGGTTCCCGGCCAATGGGAGCTGCGGAGTAGGCACCTGTGGTGGGGGCGGTGCGCGGAGTCCCTGTGACCACCCCTACACCTAGGAGCCGGCCACTTCCAGGAGCCGCACAGAGCCGGGGCAGGCAGGGAGCCTGCCTTAGCCCCGCTGCGCCACCGACTGGACTTTTAGCGTCTATTAAAATCTCCCGGATTGCTTTCGATAGCCACCGGGAGATCGATGCCGACTGGGGTAGACTCCCGACCAATGCGGGCAGGTTGAGGAATGCAGCTTGGGGGGCGTGGGGCCAATCTGCCCCACGTATGGGCGTCTAGCCCCCCTTGCTGCCAGGCTGGCACTTGGGCAGCACTAAAAGTGCCCTGGTTTTGAAATGACGATTTACAGCAAAACATGAGCGCGTCGTCCCTGTCCCGCCGGCCCTGGAAGAAAGAGCAGGCCCGAGCCCTGTACAAGAAGCCGCATCATGTGATCAGTCTGTGTTAGCTCAGGCCAGGGGTTAGCGTAACCAAGGAAACTGACCTCAGCTAGTGAGATACAGCTGTGCGGGTCACTGAATTCTCACAGGGGGGGCCTGGCTGGAGTCCCATCGGCTGGTCGGCATTACCTGGCCCAGGGCTGTGAAAAATCCACCCCCCCATAGCCATGGAGTTCAGCTGACCTAACCTTGTTGCCCCATCAATGGGCCTCCATGCTGAGCTACAGGGACCACTCTAGGAATTCACACTCCATGGCTCCTTCCTTGGCCTCTCTGCTGAGCAGGGGAGTGGCTTTGGGGGGGGGGGGGGGGGTGTAGTAGATACCGTGTTCTGGGCTGTAGCTACCAGGGGAGAGCACAACATCCCCACAAGGGGTGTTTCTCTCCTGTACTGGGCGTCCCCCCGCATGCTAGCCAGTGCAGTGGAGTCAGCAGGGGTGGGGTGGGGGCAGGATTAGTAACTTAGACCTGGCAGAGGCCAACAGTAAGTTTCTGCACCCAGGAACAAGGAGAAAATGGGAAGAACTGAGTGAGACTTATAGGTGCCAGTGTCTCCGGGGGCATCATTCCTTGCTCAGGCTGTACCTAGTCACTAACTAACCCATTATTTGCCCAGCAGCTTCAGGTCAGATGCAGCCGCTGTTTTTTCACTGCTGCGCTGGTTCCTGGCTAGGAGGAGACTGGCCCTGTTACCCCTTTACTCAGTTTCTCTGGGAGCAACAGCTGGCATCTGAGCTCCTTCAGCGCAGTCAGGTGAATCGGCGTGTGGCTTGTGATTGGCAGTTCTTTATAGACCCGTCACGGAGCTGCAGGCGCACACACAGACATTTAGATAGGCAGGCTGGCTGTTTATCACCACCTCTGCTTCTCTGACCCAAAGGGATCTGTGGGGTGAGACTGGTGGCTAGAACCAGGCCTCTGCTAACTGGAGGCTGATTGCCAGTTATCCATCATTAGCCCCTATCAGCTGGTCTGGCTCTGGTATCAGGAAGGAGTGAAGCATGGAACCCAAAAGGAATCAATCAGAGGTAACGATGGTTCGCTGCCAGCCTCTGACACAGACTGAGCGGAGGTGGAGCGTTTGCCTTTCAATCCTCCCCTGGCTGGCTTTGCTAGCAGAGTGGCCTTGCAAGGAGCCCCTGCTCTTGCTGCAGCTGCAGTGTTTTAGATGACGTGGTTCAAGCAAACTCTTGGAGAGACTCTCTAATCGGGCCTTTCAGGGTGATCATTCCCATTTAATTGCTTGCAGCTCTCCTCATGCAGGATTCCCTAGGACAGGGGTAGGCAACCTATGGCACGCGTGCCGAAGGCGGCACACGAGCTGATTTTCAGTGGCACTCACACTGCCCGGGTCCTGGCCACCGATCCGGGGGGGCTCTGCATTTTAATTTAATTTTAAATGAAGCTTCTTAAACATTTTTAAAACCTTATTTACTTTACAGACAACAACAGTTTAGTTCTATATTATTGACTTCTAGAAAGAGCCCTTCTAAAAACATTAAAATGTATCACTGGCACCTGAAACCTTAAATTCGAGTGACTAAATGAAGACTCGGCACCCCACTTCTGAAAGGTTGCCGACCCCTGCCCTAGGTGCTGGACACACTGAGGTGTGACCTCTAGATAGCAATCCCTTTGTGCCCTCCCTGAAATGCAGCCACCTCTGGGCAGGATCCTGAGGTGCTGGACACACTGAGATGTGACCTCTAGATAGCAATCACTGTGTCCCTTTGTGCCCTCCCTGAAATCCAGCCACCTCTGGGGTAGAACATCACAACAGTTTACCAGCACACAGGACACTAAACAAGCACAAGGAGCAAAGAGCAGTGATGCGGCAGGGAGAATTCAGGCAGACAGCACGTTGCTACTCAAGGAGGCATTTAGCTGCAACTCAAGGGTTAGTGCCGTTCTGGTCTGGTCTGGCAGAATAAACCCTGGGATCATTAATGAACAAGAAGGGGCAGGGTGAGGTAAAGAGACCCCCCAACGAGAGCTCTTGGTGCAGTGCTGCGCTGTTAAGCTGAATGGTTGGGCGCCATGATACGTTATGCTGATCACATGCTGTTACCAAGGCAGGGTGGCCTGAAGCTCCCTGGAGGCGAAGGGAAAGGCTGTCAGGCTGGGAGCAGGAACGCTGAGAGCAAAAGCATCGTCCCAAGCTCCCCAGGGAGTGCAGTGAGATGCTGAGTGCCAAGCCTGGCCAGGCTCAGGCGTCCCTCCCAGCGAGTGAACAGCCGTGGGGCTGGGCTGGGTGAACTACCAAGGGGCAGCATCTGCCAAGCGCCAGCCCAGGGTTAGGAAAAGTTCCTGGCTGGAGCATTATATTACTCCTGCTCCCTGCCTTGGGCAGAGTTTTATTTTTGCTGCTGCTGCTGCTTGTTTTTCGAGCCTGTCTCAGTTTCCTGTTTCTAAATTCCTGCAGGTAGTCCTGTACACCAGCCAAACCCAGGGTGTGGGTGTGTGTATGTGACACTTACCTACCGAGGGGCTAAACGTATATGTAGGCTGCACAGAGGCGGGGAGGGAGACCCTTCTGGTCTGTTGATTCTCACATAACATGGTCCCAACCTTTGGGGCGTTGTCAGTACTGATCTCCCATGATTCCTTTGGGGCTGATCCAAGTCTCCCTGAAGTCAATGGAAGTTAGGAGCCTAAATGCCTTTGAGGATCTGGGCCTGCATCCCCAGGCTGTGTGCTCTGGCGCGCATCAAGGGCTCTAGGATAAAACAAAGGCTGAGTCTAGGCCAAGTCAATTTTAAGATATGACATGAGCAAAAAGTGCTTGTCAGCTCTTGGGGGCAGGGCCCATCTTTTTGCTCCGTGTTTGTACAGCGCCTGGCACAACGGGGCATGACCAGGGCTCGTAGATTCTAGCACAATACAAATATATACATAATAATCACACTCCTCTTTTATCCCTGTTTCATATCTCCGAAGCAGCCTGTCTGATTCCCCTTGACGCTCCCACCGAAATTCTCCTCTAGGCAAACACCCGTTTTTGGATCACCTTTCTCTTGGTCATTTCGAGCAGGAACAGGCCGCCGGATCGATCCTACAGTATAATCATCTCCACGCAGCGGCCGCTTCACTGGTCCGCTTGCTCTTTGCCCTCTAGGTGCCCAGTCTGTCTCCCAAGGGTATTAGCCTGGGCTTCAGCTGTTAAAGATGAGAGCATATGCTAATTTCCTAGAAACATACCATGGGCTGTCATTGCCCCACGGCGCTGCCACTTTTTGACCCACAGGGTGGAAATCAATCCTCCCTGCCCCAAAGCCCTGCCTGGCTTTGGACTGACGGAGAAGACGCAGCTGCTCAGAGTTCTCTTTGTTTAAACCACTCATGGTCCTTTCTTAGAGGAAACCTGAGCACCCTGCTGGTGGGGGCTGCCTCAGCCCCCCCTTTCCTTTCCTTAGCATTTCCCTCCTTCATGCCCCTTCCCAGGGGGTCTCATTCTCATGCCTGGTGACAGATGGAGCGTTCAGGATGGCTGAAGTCCTCTATAGATCCACAGAGCAGGTTCATCATGGGCCGCAGCAAAATAAGCTTCTCCATCCCACCTCACCCACATGCCTCAGCCTCGGTGTTGAAGAGCGGCCCCTGGCAATCAGGAGACCAAGCGCAGCCCTCTGTTATATGCATGGAGCCTGGTCGGTGTCATTGAGAACCTGCACGGGCTTCAATCAGGCCAGCTGCTCATACACGTTGTTGTGAATTTAACCCCTTCACCAGCCAGGAGCTCGCTCGTGACTCAGCCCCGACTGTCTTCAAACGTTTGGTATTTGTACGGAGCGGCTGCACTGTTCGGATGAATCGCTTTGGGGTGTTTGCCAACGCTTTGGTTTGACTCTTCATTCTTCGTGGCACACGACTGGTCGCTTCAGGCACGTGGCCTGGCTCCTGCTCCCTGGCTGGCCAGGAGATGAGCATACAGCATGCTCTCGGGGTGTGGCTTTGTGGCTGAATAATGACACGGGTTCAAATTCATGAAGCGTAACGAGATTCATGAGCATTTTCCTGAGGTCACCCAAATACTCCCCAATAACGAAAAGTATCGCCCCCGCCAATCAGGGCTCCTCCCCAGGTGGTCCTTTGAGTCACTAAAATATAGCTGGTTAGTATGTTACTATCTTGGGTCTCTCTATGGCCCTATCACCATAGAAACTGGGCATCTCCCTACACCAGCCTCAGCTCTCCTCAGCATATTGTTGTTTTTTTCCACCTCTAGCATCTTGGCACTTGGTTGCTACTGGTCATTTCAAACGATCCATCTAATCTAGCCCACCTCCCCCATTTGTCATGAGTCGTTGTTTAACCAGGTTTCTTAGTCTACATTGTCCTCCTTGGGGTTGGCCGAGTCAAGGCAGCGTGGGCTTCCAGGCTTTGGAATTTTCTTGGTTCCGGGTCCTGGTTGCTCTTGGAAACCACGCTTTATGCATCTGCGACTGCTGACTTACATCCAGCGCTCAAGTCTTTATCATAATTCTCAATGACACGTAGCGGTGAGGGCAACTTGAGCTCAGCTCGCGTCTCTTGCCGCTGGCCAACACGCCGTTGCTTACTCGGCTCGTTCTGCTCGCCAGACCCGCCCCGCCTTGAATCCCGGGGCCTCGTGTCATGGCTCGTTTTCCTTTTGTGGCATAGCGAGTCTGTTCTCTTCTACAAGCGTCTTCCATCCGCGGGTCTGCAAGCTCTACTGACTGATCCTGAGAGGTGGGGCCCAACAGCCCCCCAATCTGCGGGTGCAGACGTGACCCACAGAGGAGTGAAGGCCCAGATCCTCAAAGGTATTTAGGTGCCGAACTCCTCTTGATTTCAATGGGCAGTAGGTGCCTAAATACCTTTAAGGGTCCAGGCTGCAGTGACTGGCCAAGATCACCCAGCGAGACCTGGCTGAAGAGGTAGCAAGACCAGCACACATCACCACAGCATCCCAGTCCTGCATCTTAACTGCACAGCCCGCCTTCCTCCCCAGTGCCAACCAGGCCCTCTCCTCACTGCCACCATTTTAAGGCTCTTAAAGCCAGGTAGACTGATTTGCCAGGCCTAAGAGCAGCAGAAGCCATGGTCACTTACTTCACAACGGCCCATGCTTTTGAGGCCACCCTTGATCGCCAGTCAGACACCTGATGTGCAGCAGGTCCCTAAAGCCACGCCAAGCCCCCCGAATTAATGCTGTGATCTGGGACTGCTTGGAACTCTCCGGCAGTCTTGGTACGGGTGTGAAAGGGGCTGTACTTTGGGAAGGGGGGGGATGTGACTGTAAGAGCATCCCCATGCCAGAGGCAAGGGGCTCACTGGTAATGAGGAGTGAATATCAGCTAGCCTGACCAATTCAGCATGCCCCAAGCCACTTATGTCGTAATCTGTATCTAACAGGTGTCGTGTAAGGTATCTTTGGGAAACCAGTAACACACTGAGCAGAAATAGTCTTGCAGGATGTGTGTACGGTAAATGCCCAAAGGACTGTACAAATGGGAAGAAGTTATGGGCCTAAAACGGGTTTGCACCAGACAAATCTGGGGTGTGGGTAAACAGACAACGGAAAGGTAATCACAGCAGTTGGCCCTCACCAGCCCATGGCCGGTCACTGACACATCAGAGGCTGCAGGGCCAGCTCATGGGGCATTGTAGAAAGCACCGGTGGGGAAGAAACCAGCATGGAAGCTTTTCCATCATCTTTCCACGGCCTCTTCCCGCACAGTGGGGGCACTGGACTTGCAGAAGGACTATGGTGACCATATTTTCCCACGAGCAGGGCTGGTCATCTGAGCCCACTACCACCCACCCGTGACCACCCCCTGCAGCACCCTTCACCCCCTGCCCACAGGGCTGGTGGTCCGAGCCCTGCCTGCCCATGTATGGGGCTGGTGGTCTGAGCCCCCCTGCCGAACACCTGCGCGTGGGGTCACCCAAGGCCTCTCTCTCACCCCTGCATGCGGGGAAGGCCGGCCGGCCCAAGCCACTCTCCCTAGCCCTTCCTCCAGCGCAGGGCTGGCATTGCCACTCGCGCCCCTCCCCCCGGTGCCCCAATCAGGGTCCCACCCCACTTTTTTGACAAAACTGGGCATTTGCCCCATCTGCTATTGCCAACTGATCATCGGTTGTCAAGAGCAAACGGGACAAATGCCTAGTTTTGTCAAAAGAGTCAGGACGGCCTGGAGTGGACCGAAAAAAGGGACTGTCCTGGCCAAACCGGGACATATGGTCACCCTAAGAAGGACACATTTCAAAAGTTCCTGGGACTATAAAAGAGAAGGGCAAAGAACCCCAAGTTACCCTTCACCTATGACAACAAGGGAACTGAGCACTTTGGCCTTTGTGGGAGAGCCTGACCATGGGGGTGGGGAAAGTAGCCATCTTGCTGAACGGCCGTGCTGTAGGAGTCATACCATGAACCAAGGCTGTAGTCATTACAATACATTTGTCACATGTATTTGTTCGTAACCATTTCTGCCTTTATCCTGGACACCGGAACGGCCATCAAATCTCGCCTCTTTGTCTTAAAAAGCTCTCTTCAAAGGAGCAAGGGACCTTATTACTCTTGTGACTGGCCCAGGAGAGGGCTGGGCATTTCAGGGCAGATGGCTTGGGGGAAATTTGGGACTGGGGTGTGTGTTGGGGTCCCTTGGCTAGTAGTAACCCAGGCTGGTGGAGACCAGAGAGAGGCTGTGGTGTAACAGGCAGGCTGCTGGACTCAGAGCTATTGGCCCAGGGCTGTTTAACACAGAGACATGTTAGGCTGCTGGCTGGGAGCATCCAGACAGGGAGCTACAGCAGCTGAGCATTTTAAGGTACTCGGGGTTACAGGCCAAGCGGTGACATCACCTCTCACTGGTCTAATTGCACCCCAAATCATGCCAGACAATAGCTGAGTGACCTAAGTAAGGGCCTGCGGCTGGCATCCATGCTAGAGGTTCTCACGCCAGGTGTCCTCATCAAAGTCCTCTTTGGGTAATTACATTTTGCCTGCCTAAAATCCACCCCCTACACCAGGGGTCTCAAACACGCGGCCCGCGAGCTCCTCCCGGCCCCCCCGCCCCCCGTTTACCTGGCCGACCAGCACCGGGGGCAGGGCAGGCTCCCTGCTTGCCTCCCCTGCCGCCGCGTCGCACCAGGAAGCAGCTGGAACCCGGGGGAGGAGGGGCGCGGGGGTGTGTGGCTGTTGCTTCAGGCACCGCCCCCAGCAGCTCCCATTGGCCACAGTTCCCCATTCCCGGCCAATGGGAACTGCTGGGGGCAGTGCCTGAAGCAACAGCCACACACACCCCTGCGCCCCTCCTCCCCCGGGTTCCAGCTGCTTCCTGGTGCGACGCGGCGGCAGGCAAGGCAGGCAGGCAAGCAGGGAGCCTGCCCTGCCCCCGGTGCGGGTCGGGCCGGAGCCCGCCCCCCGCACTCCTCCTGCACCCCGACCCCCTGCGCTGAGTCCCCTGCCGCACCCCGACCCCCTGCTCTGAGCCCCCACCGCACCCCACACCCCTCCTGTGCCCCCTGGGGGCAGGGAGGGGGCAGAGTTGGGGTGGGGATTT
>QXTE01000120.1:3729842-3930221 GCA_003942145.1 Platysternon megacephalum
GTGCCTGAAGCAACAGCCACACACACCCCTGCGCCCCTCCTCCCCCAGGTTCCAGCTGCTTCCTGGTGCGACGCGCAGCGGCAGGCAAGGCAGGCAAGCAGGGAGCCTGCCCTGCCCCCGGTGCGGGTCGGGCCGGAGCCCGCCCCCCTCATTCCTCCTGCACCCCGACTCCCTGCGCTGAGTCCCCTGCCGCACCCCACATCCCGACACCCTGCCCTGAGCCCCCAACACCCTGCCCTGAGCCCCCACCACACCCCACATCCCGACACCCTGCTGCACCCCAACCCCTTACCCTGAGCCCCCTGCTGTACCCCGACCCCCTGCGCTGAGTCCCCTGCCGCACTCCACCCCCCTGCTCTGAGCCCACACCCCTCCTGTGCCCCCTGGGGGCAGGGAGGGGGCAGAGATGGGGTGGGGATTTCGGGGAAGGGGTTGGAATGGGGGCAGGGAAGGGGTGGGAAGAGGCGGGGCAGGGGCGGGGCCTCAGGGAGGGGGGGGAGTGGGGGCGGGGCCGAGGGCGGGGGGGTGTGTCAGTAAATGCGGCCCTCGGCCCCATGTACTAGTCCTCATGTGGCCCTCGAGGTCATTTGAGTTTGAGACCCCTGCCCTACACCTTCCTTTTTCACTGCCTGCCCTGACCAGTGCTGAGGGTGTTCCAGGGTCTGCTCAGTACCTGAGCTACAGCGGAGATGAGTCTGTGACAGCCCCCCGCTGCAGACTCTTGGCAGGTTAGTTCAAGCTGTAGCCACTCATGGTTTTAACTCTGGAGGTTCCCCAGTTCAATCCCTGCTGCGTTAGTCAAGATGGTGGCCATCACACAGTGACTTTTGTGCTCCACCCTAGAGGTGGCCGCATTCCCATGGCAGGGAAAGCGATCTCTTTGCAGTGTGTAGCATTTGTAAAGCACTTTGAGGGCCGAAAGGTGCCCTGTCAAATAGCCACGCAGTAAGCTGCCTCGCTGGATCATCAATGGAAGTCTGTTAACAGTCCAACAGGGAGATTGCTGGCTGGAGAAGAAAAAAGACAGCTCCGTTTGAAGAACCTTTATTCAACACTGAATGATAAAATAGCTCTTTTACACACATTGTCATTCTTGAAGACACATTGTTTACATTCGGCAAAGTTTAAAAGCAACAACATCAAAGTGCATCTACAGGTGATAGTACAGACCAAAGTGCTAAAAACGAAGGTCGCCGGCCGTGCCGAGACAGCGGCCAGGCTAACGGAAAGATGAGATGTTCTCAGCTCTCCCTCCACCTTTCACCTTTTCCACTTCACCCAGGCTTGCAGCTGGGGAAAGGAAATCCGGACTGGACACGCGCTCTAGGCGGGATTCCCTTCTCACCCTCTTTGCAAGTGCCTGCCCTCTAACCCCGGGGGGGTCTCAAACTTTTACCTGCTGGAGAATACTCCATAACACAGATCCTCCTGCGGACCTAACCCTGTACTCCGTGCTCTGTTGGTTCTCCAAAATCTTTGACAAGAACGCAGGCATGTCCAGACTGGATCAGACCCAAGGTCCATCTTGCCCAGTACCCTATCTCCAACAGTGACCAGAACCAGATGCTTCAGAGACCCTGCTATAGGCCAGTGTGGGGTGACCTGTCCATAGGGCAGTTTCTTCCTGACCCCCATTACTCAGAGGCTGGTTTAGACCCTG
The DNA here is from genome assembly GCA_003942145.1 of Platysternon megacephalum. Classification (NCBI taxonomy): domain Eukaryota; kingdom Metazoa; phylum Chordata; order Testudines; family Platysternidae; genus Platysternon; species Platysternon megacephalum. The sequence goes on from QXTE01000120.1 coordinate 3,731,503, forward strand.
AAGCATTCTGCAGAGCATCAAAGGGAAGTCTCCCCCGACCACAGTGGGAGAACCGCCTGCCATTCATGTCCTAACCTGCTGACTGCCAGTTCATTTCATTTCCCCCTTCCCCTCCTCCCCAAACCATCTGCTTGCTTTCTTTAGTTTTTTTGGGATCAGTTTCAGGACACGAGGAAGGGACATTTGGTTTTCCGAACACTGGCACATCTCCGCTAATGACGAAAATATACATATATTTATATAGTTAAAAAAATAGCTTCAAAGTTGAACTTCTACATTTTGGGGGCACATGGACACACAAGCTGTGTTTTAAATCATTTACAATGATTGATATTTCCCCCCCCCCCCCACAGAAGCACTGTAAAGAATTAAGTGCTTTAGAGAACTGATTACACTATATATATTTGGGGGGGAGCATGCCTTCTGATTATCTCAAAGCAGGTGCCCATTAGGGCACCTCCCTTTCCTGGATGGGAGCATGGCTTCTACATAGGGCCGGGAGACCCATTTGCTGAAAGAAATGCCAGCCTGTCTGGACATGGCTACACCATCCTCTCCTCCCTACTTGCCCAGCTGAACTTCGATCCCCCACCTCCCATACTGCCAATGGTTTCTGGATCAGAAAGTTCTGACCTATTGTTTTCAAATGGGCTTTGATTTTCTCTGAACCATTCTCCAGTTCCCAGAGGGGCAGGCAGCTGTGTCAACACCCGCCCAGCATCGCGGCCGAAACCACCCTGCCCACTCCCACGGTCGCCTGGGCCAGGGCCCCTCCCTCATCCCTTACTCCCCCCGAGCACAGGGAGTTGGCTTTATTTCAGAAGACTCTCCCTCCGCCCCACTAGCATTTCCACCCCAGGTTACACATGATTGTACAGCAGCAGCAGCAGCAGCGAGCCTGGGCCCCATCCTACCCCCTTGCATGGTTCAGAATTTGGCCCAGGAATCTTTACCCCTGTGCCCGGTGGACTCCCAAGCTGGGAAGAACACCAGATGGGGTCAGAAGCCTGCCCCTTTCTAACACCCCACCCCCACCGACTTCATGCAGTTTAAACCGGAACAGAATTTGTCCCACTCCCTTTAAAGCCGCTCCCCCTCTCTAGGTTACCCTCTGGGAATTCCCTCTTGAGAGGGTTGCCTGGTGCGTACCAACCCACACAAGATACGTGGCTGCCCAGGACCCACTGAGGGAAGAAGAGCGCTGTACTGAGAGGTGACCATCTAGTGCCCTGCCCCGTTCATTAGATGATCCCAGCATCATCCGAGGCAGTTCCAATAAGGGAACCAACGTTTAGATGCTTGGCCAATGCACGGCTGGGCCGGCACTGGGGAAGCTGCTCAGGAAACCTCCAAAGCAGAGGGCACTTGCCCGCTTTGGGTTTTGTCACAAGTCTAGAATCCAGCCAGGTTCACTGAAGAGTTCACCCAGATTTCTTTTTCGGTGGCTCAAGGGCTGGGGCTGTCCAGGGTCTGGCCGGCTAGGTCCAGCTACTGGCCTGCTTCCCTGCTAACTTCACGGCTGGGCAATTAATAGGCCTGGTTTATAAGCCCAGCAACAAGAGCCGAGCCTGCTCCAGCCCCAGTCCTGTCCTGGATTCAGACTCTTGCTTCCAACCCTTCCTTGACTAACCCTCCTGACTGGGACTCTAGCTCATCCTTTGGCTTCTGACTCCTGGCTCCGCCTCAGGACTTGCCCTGGCTGAGTTCAGCTCTAATCAGTAGGCCAGTCTCTGGCGCCAACCATTAGGCAAGACTGCCCACGACTCAGTGAGTGAGAGGGGTTCTGGTGCTCCGGGAGCCTGGGTTACAGTTTTGGGTGGAAACCGTCTGCAAGTAAGTGCATTCATAAGGACCTGGCCACCTTGTCAGTTTGCTCAAACACGAACTTCAGGAGCTGTGACGCGAGAAAAGGCCCCACCATCAACCGCAAACCAAACCCACCACACAGCTTTCCCCAGAGCCTCCCCTCCAGCTTAGAAACCAGACCGATGTTCCTGCGAGATGATCCGTCAGCAGGGGCTTGATTCTTCAACATGGAGGTCAAGGAGAGTCTTACCATTGTCTTCAATGGCAGCTGTATCAGGCCCTAGATTCCTGGCCACAAATAACTTATCTTCTTCAGCCCAAAGAAACCAACTGCACATTTGTTTTGAACCTGAGAATCAGTCTGGGTTTTGGCTGGTGGTTCAGGCTGATTATGCTCATCTCTAAAATGCCCTGCAATGAGTTAGAAGGGAACCTACAAGGAATGAATAAAGCTAGATTTAGTCACGGAGATCGCGGAAGTGACGGAATCCGTGACTTCCAGAGACCTCCGTGACTTCAGCCCGTGATGGTCGGGAGCTGCAGGGTACCCCCGCTGCCTGTGGGAGCAGGGAGCTGCAGGGTACCCCCGCTGCCTCTAGCGTTCCCTGGAGCTCCAAGCTGCCACAGGTGGAGAGTACGCCGCAGCTCCCGGTTCCCGCGGGCAGTGGGGTCCCTGGAGCTGCCGGTGGCAGGGGAATCCCCACAGCTCCTGGCTGACACAGGAGGCGGGGGCATCCCACAGCTCCTGACCCCAACGGACAGCGGGGGCACCCCCGGAGCTGCAGGCAGCAGGGGTACCCCGCAGCTCCCAGCTGCTGCTGCAGGCAGCTCCTAGCCCCTGCACAGCTTCCCCGCTTCAGGCGGTGTGGGGACCCGCAGATCCCCATTTGGTCACGGATATTTTTTAGTAAAAGTCACGGACAGGTCACAGGCTTCTGTGAATTTTTCTTTTTTGCCCAGGACCTTTTACTAAAAATATCTGTGGCAAAATCTTAGCCTTAGGAATGAATAATAAACAAAATACCCCCCACCCCCCTCGTTCTTCAAGTGAATGGCGAATACCTGCATGACATTGAGGAAAAACAAGGAAATACAGCTACAAGTTCTTTGGAACAGAGGCCATCTTTTTGCTATTTGTACAGCACCGAGCACCATGGATCTTATTCCATGACTAGGGCCCAGGCTCTCCCAATTTTATGGGCAGGCAGGTTAGAAGTTTAAGATAAAAAAAAGTTTTTTTATTAAACTTTGATCAAATCGGACACCCATAAACCATTTTATGATTTTTTTACCTAGTTAAATTGGGACATTAGTAGCATGAAAATAATCTATTAAAAACAAGTTCTTGCCTCTATTACTGACGCCAACCACGATCATTACAAGCGAGAAAGCTTTCAGGTACATTTGCTTTTTACCTTTTGCCCTGTTTGTTCGCTCAGTTGAAAACCAGGTTGGTCTGTTTCAATCAGTTCCACTCTCTGGTTCGCTCACCCCCTGGCACAGCGTTGCCAGCTTTGGGCTGCAAATGCAGTGGAAGAGGGGCAGGGATGCTCAAATCCCAACAAAAGCCTGTTTTCAGTGGCATTTATAAAAATAATCCATGTCACACAAACATGGCTCTCGATGGGAAAGTTTGGACCCAAATCAACCTGATCTGGGGCCCTGGAAGAGGCTGGTTGGTTTCCGCTGCTGACTCACCCGGTCAGCAGGTGTTAAAACACCGCATAAGGCTGCTGAACTTCTGCTGGCTCCTGGAGCTCATTCCCATTGGCCCAAAACAATATGGCACTCAGGCTAAACCTCAATGTACCGTTTCATAATCACTAACCAACCAACCATAATTAAAAAGATAACGCCGCTTAAATTTGGCAAATGGTGTTAAAAAACAAACAAACAAAAAAACCAACCACCACCAAACTTAATGCATAGCCTCAGAAAAAAATAGCCACCATAGGCCTGATGAATGGGGCAGAGGTGGGTCTGACGTAGCTTTGAGGTGAATAGTAGCTATACATTATTCTCTCTAAGACAAAAAGAAGCCTTCAGATTTTTTTTTAGTAAGTACGGACCAAGATCTATGGGAAGCCAAAACGACAGAGCTAATGGCCGTAGTAAAGGTACCCCGGAAATGAGAAATAGAAGAAAGTCACCCCAGAATCTCACAGGTCTACTGTCCGTAAAGTGCTGCTTTACATGTAAATACAGTGTCTATGTCAACTGATGCTCGACAGTCAGATCTCCGGCTCCCAGCTTTGGAAGGAAATTTAAAACTGTATTTGGATGGAAGAAAGGCAAATGCACCACCCGGTACAGACGCCATCTGCCAGGGATGGAGAGGGCTGTTCTTTTCCTAAGGGTCTCTATTTTGACTGCTGCGCCCAGGGTTCCTGCATGTTAAAATGAAGAGCACAGTGGGAGCTCGTCTGCAAGAGCTTCGTTAGGAGGGTGTTCCGAGGAGATGGAGAAAGAGACCGGCCGGCTCTGGTCACAGGCTACATGCTTTAACCAGATCAAATCCAGACTTGATCCAAGCTCACTGCAGACCCTGGGAGTCCTTCCTCTGACTGTGCTGGGGATCAGGCCCATGGCTGGAAGATCCTGCTTCTCTGATGGCTGCGCTGAATTTGCCGAGCCTCGGCCGGCTCCCAAACGACACGTGGCCACCTCACACTGGAGATAGACCTATCTCATAGAACTGGAAGGGACCCTGAAAGGTCATCGAGTCCAGCCCCCTGCCTTCACTAGCAGGACCAAGTACTGATTTTGCCCTAGATCCCGAAGTGGCCCTCTCAAGGATTGAGCTCACAACCCTGGGTTTAGCAGGCCAATGCTCAAACCACTGAACTATCCCTCCCCCTGCAATCGGCCCCCTTGCTGGAGGGCTCAGGAGAGAGACTGTGCAAAGAGCTGACCCCAAACTTGGCCTCGAGGTGGGTCCCTCTGGCAGCAGGGTTGTGGCACTTTGCCCCTGGCACTCTGCCAATCTGGCATGACTGCTGCCCAGGTGGTACCCGACCTGGGCCCAGGACTCCGCCCTGCGGGGCTGACAATCCGGCACTTAATTCTCTTCCAAAAACCAAAATGAAAATAATTAAAAGGGGGAAAAAAAATGTCCCACACGCAGCAAAATCTCCTCCGTCTCCCAGCAATGCCGTAATGCATCGCGGGAAGACAGGATCCCAACAGAGCAACGCCTCGCCCATTAGATTCTGGCCTGCGACCTCTGACCGCCATTCAATGAACACACCTACCAGGCACTTCTCCACAACAGTGGCTTGGAAGTGCATAGAGTAACTGATCAAGCTGATCTCCAGCTCAGTGGCTGGGGTGGGAATAGAGTTTAAGGCCATATGGAGCCATTAGCTCATCTGGTCTGGCCTCCTGTATAACACAGACCAGAGGATTCCACCCAGTTACCCCTGTTTTAGCCAGGCACAAGTTATTGGGCTCAGCACCTCTCTTCCAGAAAGCCGTCCAGGCTTGATTTGAAGACCTCGAGAGATGGAGAATCCACTGCTTTCCTTGGCAGTCTGTTCCAATGGCTGATCCCCCTCATAGAATATCAGGGTTGGAAGAGACCTCAGGAGGTCATCTAGTCCAATCCCCTGCTCAAAGCAGGACCAACCCCAACTAAATCATCCCAGTCAGGGCTTTGTCAAGCCTGACCTTAAAAACCTCTAAGGAAGGAGATTCCACCACCTCCCTAGGTAACTCATTCCAGTGCTTCACCACCCTCCTAGTGAAATAGTGTTTCCTAATATCCAACCTAGACCTCCCCCACTGCAACTTGAGACCATTGCTTCTTGTTCTGTCATCTGGTACCACTGAGAACAGCCGAGCTCCATCCTCTTTGGAACCCCCCCTTCAGGTAGTTGAAGGCTGCTATCAAATCCCCCCTCACTCTTCTCTTCTGCAGACTAAACAATCCCAGTTCCCTCAGCCTCTCCTCATAAGTCATGTGCTCCAGCCCCCCAGTTCCTAAGCCCCTCCCTGTTCAGAATGTGTGCCTTGTTGCTAATTTGATTTGTCTGGTTTTATTTCCAGCCACGGTTCGTGTTATGCCTTTCTCGACTAGACTGAAGGGCCCTTTAGCATATGATGTGCTTTTCGCTTTCATTCCCGTCCCCCCCTATTTGCAGGCTCTTGTACATTAAGACGTCTGTGCAATTGAAGATTATTCCCCAAACTCATTTACTCATCCAGGAAAAAAAAATCGGATTGCTTTTCTATTGTCTAACTTAATTAGGGAGCACTGCCGGTCTAACACCGGCGTTTGAGCAATACAAAGCCGTGCCTGAGTTTGATGTTACATAACGCTACACAAAACAGAAGACACAGAGCTAGCTACTGGCAGCAGAATTGGGAACTTCAAGAAGCTGTTTAACCCCTTTGCAAAACTGGTTGGTTTTGGGGAGGTAGGGGAGTTTCGAGGGAGCGCTATGGCAGAGGATGGGGAGGGTTTCTGGCAGTTAGGATAGGGGGTAGCTCAAGGTTGTAACCTAATCATTGTAACGATAATTTGCAGCTATATAGCACTTTTCATCCATAGATCTCAAAGCGTCATTATCCCCCATTTACGAATGGGGAAACTGAGGCACAGTTTCTTGTATGGCAGTGAAATGTGGGCACTGAGGAAAGCTGAAGAGTGGCAGATTGGCGATTCTCATCAGCTGCTCCATGTCAAATCGACAAGATCAGCAACCCAGCAACTGCCTCCATCAGCACTGGGTCGGGTTCAGAGGCTTTCTTGGTACAGACACGCTATTAGGAGGGAAGACCAATGAATTACGAAATGTGCGTGCCAAGGAATGTTGCTTCCTGACTGGTGGCCACGTGGAGGACCCCAAAAGCATCAATGGCATGATAAGATTGCTAGTGATGGACACAGGCTGAATATCCACCCAGACCACCTTGAGGACCTAGCCAGAGATCGATCCAGGTGGTGGTTGGATCTGCACAGAGACGACCTTCCTTTGGGATCCACCTTGATGATGAAACTGAAGCTCAGAACAGGTCCGTGACTTGTCCAAAGTATTTACAAAGTATTTACAAAGTATTTACAAAGCCGCATTGCCTCCTTGAGCAAATCCCAACCCCCCTTCGCTACCTGTACCTGGAACCCTTCCTGGATCCCCACACTGCACAGCTTAGAGACACAAGGGTTGGCAGACAGCGTGCGTCTTGCTGAAGAACAGGTCGCTCCCTCTTTGGAGAATGGCATGGCGGGTTTGCTTGCGGCATTAGCAGGACTCGGCTTCCCAGCTGTTGAGCTCTATGAACAGGCCCAGATCAAAATAGGAGACGAAATCTCTGACGAAGCAGCTACGCGTTTCGGCGTGATCCGTGGGGTGCTGGCTGTTCTCTCTGCAGCCAGCCGCTGAGCCCGGGAGTACGAGCGAGCCACCTGCCTCAGCCTATTGTGCGGCTCTCCTGGGGACATTCCCCCAAGGCAGGAGGTGGGGTGCAGAGCCCAGGAGGGGAGGAATGACAGGGCTGAGTTCAGATGCTCCCTCAAGCACCCGTTCCATTCGGGAATAGACCAGACTGCATGGAGAGCAGCTGCACGGCCTGAATGGCCAATCCTTTCCGCGAGAAATACGAAACGGACACAGAGCCGGGCCCAACCCGCTCAGATAGGAACGCCTCAAAAGTGCAGACAGTTTGGATTGGGTGTCCTAGCTCAGTCTAGACGCGGGTGCTTGCGTTGGTCCGCGCCAGAGTTCGGGTGTGTTTGCATCTGGCATTTTGGTCAGGCCCAGCTCCACACACAAGCAACCAACAGGGCCCCTCGCACCACTGACACCTCATTAGGCACTGGCGGGCCCCCTGACTCCCAGAGCCGTCCGTTCCCACGGCAGCCAGACTCTGAACGCACCTGCGCTCACTGGGACGCTCAGTTTCTGTGGCCTCCTCACCTGCAGCAGGGATCTGAGAAGAGATTTACCTTCTCTGCCGTCTTACCACCTCTCATGAACTGCCCCGGAAGGAACTGACTAGCTCATCCTCTTAACCAAGGTGGAAACCTGACTGTTCCTCTAAGCCCACAGCAGATCTGACAACATGCAATAGCTGATCTTCTTGCTGATGAGATCTCAAAAGCTACATGTTTCCATGAGAGCATCCCGGGTCTCAGCATTACTCCAAAAATCCAGCCTGCTTCCCCCAGAGAAACGAGTGCATCTACCCCACCTGTTAGCAAAAGCTACCCGTTTCCCTCAGCTTTCCCCACAACAGCCCTCCTGTGGCTGGAGATTTACTGCTCAGTTTTTATTTAATCATCAGAGGGGTAGCCGTGTTGGTCTGTATCCACAAAAACAACGAGGAGTCCGGTGGCACCTTAAAGACTAACAGATAACAATCTGAGTTACTACAGAGAATTCTTTCCTGGGTGTCTGGCTGGTGAGTCTTGCCCACATGCTCAGGGTTTAGCTGATCGCCATATTTGGGGTTGGGAAGGAATTTTCCTCCAGGGCAGATTGGCAGAGGCCCTGGGGGTTTTTCACCTTCCTCTGCAGCGTGGGGCACGGGTCACTTGCTGGAGGGATTCTCTGCACCTTGAAGTCTTTAAACCATGATTTGAGGACTTCAATGGCTCAGACATAGGTTTGATACAGGAGTGGGTGGGTGAGATTCCCAGATCTGAAGGCAGTGCAGAAGTGAGGGTGGCAATACCACAACCCCCCAAAAACAACCTTACAACCCCCTACTGGTGACTCCCTTTTGGGTCAGGACCCCCAGTTTGAGAAACACTGCTCTCCTCTGTGAAATCTGTATAGTATAGGGTAAAAGTACACAAAAGACCAGATTTCATGGGGAAGACCAGATTTCACGGTCCATGATGCATTTTTCTCACACACACACACACACACACACACACACACACACACACACACACACACACACACCTGGCGGTCCGAGCACTTTGCTACACAAGCTTGGCTAGGACTCAGACCCACAGAGTTAGGCCATGTCTACACTAGCGAGCTTCCAGTGGCAGGGCTGTACCGATACAGCTGCGCCACTGTAAGAACGGCCAGACTGGGTCAGACCAAAGGTCCAGCTAGCCCAGTGCCCTGTCTTCTGACAGTGGCCAATGCCAGGTGCCCCAGAGGGAATGAACAGAACAGGTCATCATCAAGTGATCCATCCCCTGTCACCCATTCCCAGCTTCTGGCAAACAGAGGTTGGGACACCATCCCTGCTCATTCTGGCTGATAGCCATTGATGGACCTATCCTCCATGCATTTATCTAGTTCTTTTTTGAACCCTGTTATAGTCTTGGCCTTCACAACATCCTCTGGCAAGGAGTTCCACAGGTTGACGGTGCGCTGTGTGAAGAAATACTTCCTTTTGTTTGTTTTTAAACCTGCTGCCTATTAATTTCATTTGGTGACCCCTAGTTCTTGTGTTCTGAGAAGGAGTAAATAGCACTTCCTTATTTACTTTCTCCACACCCGTTATGATTTTATAGACCTCTATCATATCCCCCCTTAGTCATCTCTTTTCTAAGCTGAAAGGTCCCAGTCTTATTAATCTCTCTTCACATGGAAGCTGTTCCATACCCCTAATCATTTTTGTTGCCCTTCTCTGTACCTTTTCCAATTCCAATATATCTTTTTTGAGGTGGGGCGACCACATCTGCAGGAACTGAAAACCACGTTCCTTGCAGGTTCCCCCTGCTTCTCCACCTTTCATCCCAACTGTGTCCCTGCCATTGAGGGAGCAGGGTGGGCCACATGTTTAGGGAGAAAAACATAACGAGCTGGAGTAGCAGGAGACAACTGGTCTTGTATGTTTCCTGCCTTCCTGTAAGTGAAGCCTTGATGTAAGAAGCCAGGCCCTGTCACCTGTGAAATAGGCCCCACCCCTGTAAATAAGACCCCGCCTCTCATTACAAATAGTCCATTGCGTGAGGAACCGCAGGAATCCCAGACGAACACAAATCCTCCCTTGGCATATGCAGCCAGAAGGGACCCCCTGCAGCAGGATTGCTGACAGCTCAGGAATAATGTCGCACCACGGGGCTTAAAGCTACCTCGTGTCACGAGTGTCTGGGCCTCCACTCCTGGCCCTGCAAAGCCCGGGAGGCAAAGAAGGTGCCTGCCCCACAATCAAGGGGGGGTTGTTTAGTTTTAGCATCATAGAGCAGGTCTCCCCTGCCCTCACCGGGCGCCTTTCCCATGTTCCTCAGCGTCTGTGGCACCAGCTGGCAGGCTGGGGGCAAAGCACCCCCTCTTCCCCCAGTCACAGGAGGGGAGGATTTTGCAGCTGGGGCCTGGTACAATGGCTGCTCTGGGAAATGATGGTGGGCGAAAAGCCCTGACTGACCATAAACAACTAGTAGCGGGAATCGAGAGCGTTCACACAAAGGGGTCTGGCTGGCCTGGAGCCCAATCCCATAACTAGGTCCCTGTGCACTGCAGGTGGGGAGAGCAGCGCCCAGTTACTCTTCCCTCGCGGCGCGTCTAACCCCGAGCGCACGGAGTCGGTCTGGAGAGTCACAGCCCCCAACACACCTCTCCCCTGGTTGCTCAATCCAGCAACTATGTACCACTCTCCGCCCCCTCTGCTCCCACCTGTGGGCTTGTCTCCGCAGGGAAGCTGGGGTGGGGATTCAGTCGGTTTGCATCAGCCCACAAGATCTGGGGTGGACAGTGACAGTTCCACTGCACACAAGTCCAGGGTTCCCTGGCCCTTTTCACGCTACACACGTATCCTGTGGAGCAACAGGCCCGAGAGCTGGACTTTCCCAGAAAAGTCCCTTCAGCCACAAGGGAATTTACACCCAATGGGGTGCCCACATCTTTACAATCCAGCAGCCCTTAGTCCTTGTAGCCAATGGGGCTTTGGCCTGAGGAAGGACCGCAGGGTAGGGGCTCAGACACCCAAGTGCAAGTTGCTGGGGAATTACGCTTCTGGGACAAGAACTAGCCAACACTAAAGACATAGAGCTGATTTACCAGTTGCTTATCATCGCGCCGTACAGAGAACAGTTCCACATTACCCATCAACGTCTCGGGATGCAACCGTCCGCAAATCACTTCTTCATGGCGGGGGCACGGCAGCTGCCGCACTGGCGTGTCATTATGGGAGGCACAACTGCCAAGGAAAGGCACAGGAGAGGAGCCCCTTTACTGTCTCGCTGTCGAGTCAGCAGATGGGCGAGCAACAGGATATTTGAAATGGGGGAAAACTAATCAGTGACTGTGACCATTGACTTTACCAACCCTGCCAATGAAGACCAGGCACACCCCATGACTTCACTGCACCCTATGTAGTTAGCATGCCATTAAACACACGGACTGCCATGTCGGCACAGAACGCTGCTCTGCCTAGCCCAATACCCTGTTTCTGACATTAATAAACCTACACCTAACACTTCCGAGGAGGAGGGGACTTCCCAGCCCTTGGCCTCCCCCAAACACTCCTGTCCGCTTGTGCAATGCCACCCTACGGCAGGGGGGAAGTGGATTTCTTCCAGACCCCAGCGGGGGAGTCGGCTTATTTCCCAAAGTAGCCCTTTGTTTGTGAAGATCCCCAGGGTGGAGCCATCCAAAGCTCTCAGAGCTGCAGACTGCATGGCAAAGGGCATGCCATGATGTGGTTAGCAAATGATCCTGTAAACCACCGGAAAAAGAGAGAGACGAAGAAAAATGCCTCCCCAGACGAGGAAGTGACTACGGTTAAACCTGGAGTTGCTTTGTCCCTCTGAGTATCAAGCCACTGACGCAGCTGCCTAACGCCGTGAGTAAAGCTACGTTTGCGTGTAAGTCTTTGCGAGATCAGGGCCTAACTCTGGATTTAGCAGCCTAGACCTTAGGTACCCTATTTGTGGCCTAAATGTTCAGAGCCAAGGAACAGCTTGTCAGCGCTTGTTTTCCCTGCCCTTGCAAATTCAGTTCAGCAGTTCACATCCAAACGGCAATGGGATCTCTTCGCAGGTTTGAGGCACTCAATTCCAAACTAGGCCCCCCTCTAACAATGGAACGGCAGAGTCGTCCTGCCATATCCCATTCTCTGCCTCTCTCTCTGCCTCTGCAGCAGTGAGTCCCTCAGGCTAACTACACAAACCGTTAGAAAAAAAAGTGGTCTCTCTTTGAAGTATTTGTACCATGCAACTCAGCACATGATCAGTAATGTTCCTTAGCTACTGGCTATAATGCTTTTTGACTTCAAAGCACTGCAGACATGACTGTAGCTGATCAGAAGTTATATAAACGGTGTGGCTTACGTTTCATTTTCTATGCGCAAAAGACCGGCTCGTTTGGGGGTGCGTGCGTGTGCACACGTGTTTTTTTTATTAAAGGATTGCCACAGAACACGAAGGCACAAGTCTGAAGAAGGACTCAAGCCCATGACCTGTTCGTTTTCTAGGTGGGGGAAGATGGCCCAGTGAAGTAACAAATTCAAACTACATTGCATGGCCATGATTCACAAAAGCCAAGCCAGGGGTGGAAGGGATGTGTGTCACACACAGACGAACCACATGCCACTGCACGGTGATCCACAAGCAGAAAATACTATAAAAAAAGTCTGGCGTTTCAAAACCAGTAAATAACATTTTCAAAGAATTTTCGGCTCCCCTCCTCCCCCCACTCCACCCAAACCAGGAAAGAAATTTGCCACAGAACATACCTAACTCTCCCGAGTCAGATGGGCAGGCTTCCCATGTGCTATTGGAAACAGCTTGAATAGTATTGGAGGCAGAAAAATAATTGTGCTAGCAGCAAGAATCTTCAGTCTTCAGACGTGACTCTCAAATATGATAGTCTTTAAGCATAGTGTATAAACATGCTGAGTATATAATTTTCCTTTAAAGTCTTTTTTGTTTTGTTTACAGAAATAAATACTTACTTTGCTTCTTTTAAGGTCATTCCATAGTCTCTGCACAATGTCAGAAGGTGACATCTCAGTTTACAGGTCTTGTAGCCACTAGTCTGACTTGTGTTAAAAGGTAGCAAAATGTGGCTTTTCGGAGGCTGTGTTGTTTTCCTTTCCCCTGTATTGTAGCTTCTCTCTTTTTGCTGGTTGTGGCATCCTTTTCCCCCCTCTGCCTATGGATTTGCTTAAAAGTCTTTGCTCATTTCCCCATATTCCTTCCCATGCAGAGAGGGCAGTGATAGAACTACAGAGTTCAACAATATGCCCAATTGTTATTTTTCAAGAGGTCCAAGGTGACTACAAATCCCAGCATGCAATAGTTCCCATTTGATGCGGCTAAGGGGCAGGATGGCGCACTGCATGCTGGGACTGGTAATCTCCTCTTGTTGCCTCTCTGGCTCCATTTTATGCACATTATGCACAGCTCCCATACTCCTGGAAAGCTACCATCAGCTTGTGAAGTTTGGGTGTCCCTGATCTAGAGTTGTGTGTTACAAAAGCAAACCCTAACTAACTCACCCTGCTTTCAGAGGAGACAAATTAAATCCAGCAGTGGGCTTGAGCCCCCTAATGACGGGATCTGGATTTCAAACACCCTTCGTTAATGGGCGCTTCGATCGGGGAGTTCGGTTCAGCCCGTTACAAAGGGAGAGCCTATTTGCAAAATTCAGAGCCGGATCTGGTTTTGGATTTTGAAAGCCTGCCCCTGAAGCGCAGGGGGGTTGTGTTGGAGTTACCAGGGGCGAGGTGGTTTGGGTTGGTCTTGGATTAACTCCTAGATTCCTCCCTCCCCACACAATTTTCTTCAGACTTGGGAACTTCTGAGATTGGCGCTCTCGTGACACATCAGTGCGTAGGAGGCTGTCCTGGATCCCACCCACTGCAAGAGGGCCAGCTTGTCCTGCTGGCTCAGAAGGCCTCCGACCATCTCTTCGTTCCTACGAAGGGGAACCAGAGAAGGTGCCACACCTATTGGTCGCCTGACGAAGGGCAGATGGAGGAGGAAGGTGCCTCTGATGTCTGGAGCCGCCACCGCACCCCCGTCATCCTGAGAGAGACCCAACTTCAGGCGAGTCCCACACTGGGTGGCTGATGGCTTCTTGATACTGGCAGCCCAGAGTGGACGACGAGAGCCACCTCTACCACCCAGGTCAGCTAGTTTCTCTGCCTCCGGCAGGCAGGACAGGGGAAGAGCACCGTGGGCACGGCACGGTGCTTTCACCACTGGCTAGCACACCCTCTCTCGCTGGGGCAAGGAAGCAGGCTTCTCGATCATGGCTCAAGCGTTGATTGCAGTTGAGGGGAGGGTTGTTGCTTTTTAAAGATCAGAGCTGTTGCATCGCCCTGGTGATGGCAGTGCTCCTACAGGCGTCACCCCGTGGCATGGAAACCTGTTGGCTGCTTCTCTCTAGAGGTGGAGGGTAAAGAAACATAGACCCTCAAGAAGCCATTTCCTTGGGAAGGAGCGAGTTCTCCTGTCCGGTAATAAGATCAACTTTTGCAAAAAGAACAGGTTTGGTACAAACTGGTGCCCATGTGTAACGAATACATCAAGGGCTGCCATCAGTGATCAAGGCAGGGGGCTTTGTTACCTACGGAACTGTAGATCTTTGGAGATAGGAATTTCAGCCACTTAAAGCTGGTTGGGGAGAGATGTGCCATGGCAGACGTCTGTCTGTATTCTGAGCAGCAACGTTGACTCTTCTCCCAGGCACTAGTCCATCTCTGTGCCAACCGCGGGCAATTTACCCCAGAACGAGCTGCCTTGTGGAAGATGGATGCCTTCCCCTGGGGACGAGCCGGGGAATGCTTGTGGTGCTTGTGATGGCACAGCTGATGCCACGTGATTCCCCTGATGAGATGGTTTATTGCCTTTGCAGGAAGGGAATTTGGCTTCCTCACTGGGTGAAGAGGAGACGAGGCTGGATTGGTGTCCTAGGCGGAGGAGTTAGCTCCGTGTCGCCAGCGAGCTTCCCAAAGCGCCCCAAGGGTCACGAGAAGGAGGAGCTTTGTATTTTGTGGCTGTGGTGGTTGTGCTGTTGCGGCTGCTGGCTTGAGGGAGGCACTTACCCACGTTGGGTAAATTAAAAAAAGAGAGTGTAAAATATACAGTAATGCTGGGCCTTGGTTCACCTGCTGGCACTGCCCCCGCCCCCCTAAAACGGAGCTCGGAAGGGAGCTGGGATTCAGTCGAGCCACACATCAAGAAAGGCTGTGCAGGGAGCGCCGACTTCCCCAGCGCTGTTTACCGATCCCGACGGCGAGACCGTCAACGTATGGCCGGCTCGGGGCCTGGCGTTACCTCAGTCTTAGACTCATCCACTCCGGTGGCAAGGAGGGGGAAGCTGTGTTTGGTTGGGTCACGTGCCGAGTCACTGAGATCCCCAGCTCCCGCTAAACGAAAGCGGGACTCAAAGAAAGAAATGTCCCCAACACAAAGCTCCTTGGCAACAGGGTGTCCGGCCTCGTTCCTCAGGCAGGAAGAGAGTGGCCGGGACCTCTCCGGCAGGCCGAGAAGCTACCTTTGTAGCACCGTCACGTCCGCGATATGTTACATACCCTGCCCCAGCGAGGGAACGGGTCACTTCCAGTCACTAAGGCCTCCACGAGTTGTGTGCGTTGGCTGGCTCTTCTGTGGCTCCGGGTTTCAAACAAAGGGCAGACGGTGGGTTTGGTTTCACTGTCTCTGTTGCTCAGGTGGACGGAGGAGGACACGTGTCGTCGTTCCCTGCAGGGCTAACAGCCTCCTTCCACCTTAATGTGTAAAATCTTTGAGAAGCCGGGTCTTTTCCTCAGGGCCTGGAAGAGAAGGGCGGGAGGGTTAAATGCACGGACAGCAGAGCGTAGGCATGCATTTGGCTAATACTAATGCAGAGCCAATTAATTGTATGGTGCTTTTCACCTGTAGCTCTCAAAGCACTACAAAGGAAGGGGAGTATCGGGCCAAATTCAGAGCGGGGGTAGCTCCACTCACACCAAGGCAGCTGACACCAGCTCAGAATTTGGCCCCATGGACTTTACTATGTAAGAAATAGATTTTCAATGGAAAGAGAATGAACTTAGACCCAATTTTCCCTCTGCAGCGTGAAGGAACCTCATCCTACCCACAACCTCTTCCATTGTATTGGGCTCTGGGTGGCACCTGATAAGGACTGGACCCAAGTTGTAGCATCTCCGTTGACTTCCTCGGTGGAATGTTCAGTGTGACCGTTTGTTTGGAATTATTTGTTACTTTTTGGTATTTGCCTCTGCAGCTCATTGGTACTAGAATGTAAATCTCCAGACTCCCCAAGGAGAAAGAGAGAATGAAAAAAGAACCTAGAGAGAGAGAAAGACAAAGAGAAAACTCCCCCGAGAACACAGTGTGGGAGTCCACCTCTTTCACCGCGGGGTATGAATAATTCCCCTTGATTTACACAGATCAACTAGACCCTTGCGGTACCAGAGCTGAAAGGTGAAACACCTGCACCTCCAAATAAATCCTACCGGGCGAAGATCCTATCGAGCACTGGTGGCTTGCACAGGAGCGACCCTCAAGCCCTGCCCTGCAATCAAATAGTCTTCCCAAAGATCAGCCAGGGGCTGAAAGGTGGAAGGAAATTCTGCTTTGCCCTCCTCACCAGCCCTTGCGTTGGATCTCATCTCGGGGCAAGCACGAAGCCCGGGGAACAAGCCTGGCCCAGCAGAACATTACCTGCCCCTCACGTGCAATAAGCCAAGCCAAGAACGGGCCCAGAGTGACTCACTTCTGTGTTCTGCATGCTCAGATCCACAAGCACAAGCAAGTGCAGAGGGAAGAACGGGGCCCGTCTATTACACATTTCTTAACCTTGTTGCTAATAAGGCCTTAGATCGCTGCTGCTGAAATCACTCAGGAAGTAAACAGCCTGGCTCTCAGTTATACTCGCTTCCCCGTATGCTCCTAAGGCAGAGCAGAGGGGGTGGAAATGCCCCCGGAGTATCGCCCTGTGCAGGAGCCTCCCCAGCTGCTGCACAGCTGTCAGAAGGGCTCTCTGCTGGCCGTGTGCTCAGTCCCTGGTGCGCTGTGGCCAGCGAGTTGGGGCCATTCTGTGCTTCCCACTGCCGGACGGGGGCCTTGGGAATCGGAGCAGCCCTGAGGCCTCTGTCAATGTCCTCAGTCTATTGACTTTGGCTGAGCACAGGAATCTGTGCTCAGAGCCGCCCAGGGACCGCGCCTGGCTCCCTTTACCTGGAGTTTGTTCACCATCTCCTCAAACATCTTCCTGGCTTCGGGGCTGTTCGGCTCCTTGAAGTAGTCCACAATGCCCACCTGGACCACAATGGACTTGAGGTTCCGGCAAACACCTGGGGCGACAGAGAGACGGCCGGGGTGCGTGACTTGTGGGGAGCAGCGCCCGGGTGCCGTGGCTGATCGCAGGCTGCGATGGTCAGTACGGCCACAGGGACTTCCGGAGCACAGGCCCTATTCACAGTCAGTGGCACTTGTGCCCTGTCACAAGGGGGACCGAGCCTTTTAAGAAGGAATGGCCCAGCCCATCTGTGCCTCATTAACAGCCTCTGGATGGGGCCCGATAGAGAGCTGCTGGGCTCTATGAAGAGCCAGAGAGGAACGGGAAGAAGCTGGGGCAGGGTGAAGCCGCAGGTGAGTCGGGGACTTCTCAAGTCCAGGGAGGGCTGGGAGCAGCGGTGTATTATCGCCTAGGCCAACAAGGCCTAGGCCTAGGGCGGCAAATTTGCGGGGGCGGCAAATTTGCTCGCTCCCCCCCTGGCCCCGCCCCAACTCCGCCCCTTCCCCAAATCCCCGGCACGCCTCCTCCCCCGGGCGCGCCACGCTTCCCTCCTTCCGCCTCCCTCCCAGGCTTGCTGTGCGAAAGCGCTGGGAGGGAGGGAGGAGAAGCGAGTAGCGGCGCGCTCAGAGGAGGAGGCGGAGCGGAGGTGAGCCGGGGCTGGCGGGCGCGGGGAGTAACCCGTGGGGGGCAGGGAATCGCTCCCCACCCCAGCTCACCTCCGCTCCACCGCCGCCATCTCCCGAGCGCGCCGCAACTCCCCTTCTCCCCCCTCCCTCCCAGCCTTGCCGCGGGGGAGCGGAGGCGAGCTGGCGGGGGGGGGGGGGGGGCGGAAATTTTTTCAGGGCCTGGGGGCGGCAAATTTTTTAATCCGCCCCTGGCTGGGAGTGGCTTGGCAAAAGCAGGGAAGAACCAGGTTGAAGCAGGAAGGCTGGGATCCTCTCCCGGGCAAAACACTCCAGGTGGGAAGGCTGGGGACGGGTCGAGGGGGGACGAGGCTCCCTTTCTGGGAGAAGCCCCATCACTGAGTATTGTTGTGAATTATATATAAAGATATTAGACCCAGGAGGGGAACGTTTTAAAGACTCTGCACTGGTGGACTTTATTTAAGAAGCTCTGGAGAGGGTAAACTGAGGCAGGGCACCTGCTGAGCAACCGCTGGCCATGAGGGGGTGGTCACAGCATTACCTGCCTCTAACGGACTCAGGAGCGTTTGAAAACCCCACCCTTGAGGCAGAAAAGGCCCTCTATTGACCTGTCCTATCCCCCTAGGTATCCCAGGCCTGATCCTGCCCCCTAGAAGGTTTTCTCCTGCCGTCCACTCCAGTTTGCAATGACTCCAAAAATGGTGGCACCCACCACGTCCCCAGCAGACTTTTACGCCTCTCACCGTTGGGAAGCGTTTCTGGATATTCCACCTACAATTTCATCCCAGGACGCCTGGCAAAACCGCCTCAACCAAACTCCCCACCCCGCTGAGCCGGCCAAGGCTGGAAGTGACACACCCCACCTGCTTAACACTGCTGGGGATCTGCAGCAATGAAGATCTCCGGTCCTCATGCATGTGCTGAGGACCGGATTGTGACCTCCATTACAACAGGGTAAATCTGGTGTAACTCCACGGACAAATTAGTAGAATGACTCCAGATTTCTACCGGTGTAAACGGAAGCAGAATCTGGCCCGTAGCCTAGGACACCAGCAAGGGGCTGCGACTGTCCACAGTGACTATTTAAACAGGATGGGTTGTTTTGCCCGTTAGCTGCTCCGATGACAGTCCTGCAGGGGGGGGCTGTAGCTGGGAGTTAAAGCCGGCGGTCGCTACTCACTGTTGAAGTGCAGCAGGGCTTTGGGGGTGACAGGCGTCGAGGTCAGCACCAGCATCTCCAGCCCCTTCAGGCCCTCCCGACACACCTCCGCCGCCACCTCCTGGTTAATTTCCGTCACGTGGTCGAGTTCCAGCACCTGCAGCCGCATGCAATTCCGGGCTGGCGAGACGAAGAACACACGGTCGGCTCGGTCAGCGCTCCCGGGAGTGGCAGCACTTAACAGGGAGAAGCAGCCTGGGGGTGCGGGGGTGGGGGTGGTGTCTGGCCTGAAGCTGCCTGAACATTTTGTGGTTGGGAACATGAAGGATATGATGGGAAGGGAGGCGGGGCCTGTGTGTTGGTGAATGGGAACCGGAGGCGGGACCTGTGTGGCGAGGAGGCGGGGCTTATGTAACTCTCTCTTAAGACATGGTCCACACTATGAAATGTTTGAGAGTCGCCCCGCCCCCGAGCTGAATGCAGCGGGTGGAAATTTCGTGGTGCCCAGGGGAATATCAGAGAACTCCCCCAATACGGACACATCACACGACATACATATCAACATTCCCAGCACGGGGCCACCCCCCCAGCGGAACGCGTCCTGCGCCCGTATCACGTTCTACCTCCGCTTCGCAGCAAGAGAGCGTCCGTTTGCATTTACCTAAAGAAGCCAGTCCCTGAATTCCGCAGCCAGCGCCGCCGACACCCAGCGCTCTTAAATGCGGCCAGCATCGGCCGATCATCTGGAGGCAGCGGTTGCTGAAACGTGTCGGCTGCTGGCTGCAGAGGAAGGGGGAAAAAAAAATTAGAAATTGATACATTATTCCAGTTACTGTAATGTCACTGAAACATAGTCCTCCAGCATTGGGAAGAGAACTCAGGACTTTCTGCTTCAAAAGGCAGGTTGCTACCCTTAGAGCTAAGGAAGTAACACTAGTCACACCCTGTAGCAACAGGTCTTATACCCTGTGTGTGTTTGTCACACTAGACGGCAATGCATGCTCACAGGGCCTGGTGTTCCTTCCAGCAGAGGTACTGGGTACTTCAGTGACCCATTTCTAAAGTTCTTGTCCATCTGCCCAGCCACTGAAAAAAGTCATTTCCACGTGTCTTGACCTGGGTGTGCCATAAGTCAGGTAGAGTTAGGGTACGTCATGGTATTGCCTAACATCTACTAGGGCAAAAGAAAGGGAAGATTCTCAACTGTACGGAAGAGAGGAGGTGAACAACCTGACCTGATTTCTACCTCCCCTGAACTGTGCTGTTATCTAAGTCACGCACCTATTAGCACTTAGAGATTTTTTCTGTACTTTGTAGAGTGGGGAGACCTCCAGAATCTTAATGCCAGAAGATCACAGGCTTTAAAAGTGAGAGAAATTACAGTCATCTGTTAAACAGCGAGACTCAACACCCTTCTATAAACACACAAGCCCTTCGGGGCTGCTATTACATAAGCAGCGAAGAGCTCTGGCAGCGGTTTGATGTTCAGGATTGCCATGCCTTTCATCTCGGATGCATCAGGATTCTTTGCAACGTTTGCATCACTGTTAGATTCCTAAGACTTTTTAGCCTTTATATCTAGAGACGGGGCTGAGCTCCCCATCCCAACGTCCTCTGAGTTCCGGTCCAGGATTTTGGTTCAGCCCAGAGGGCCCAGCTATGACATAACTTCTTCCAAGTCCAGAGGTGGGGCCTTAGGGGAAGGGGTGGAGTGGGGGGCAGGGGCGGGGGTTGAGCACTCCTGGGAAAAATTAGAAGCCTGCTTGGGGGTCCACGGAAAATTTTAAATCAAAATGGGGGTCCTCAGGTTGCTACCGTTTGAGAACCGCTGCTCTAGACTGTCCCTCCGCAGAGCGGGTGATTCGGTGTTACTCTTACCAAGGGTGCAGCGGCGCCACCTGTAGTGAGATGATGTCCCTGCAGCCTGCTCCCAATGCCCAGATGACTTCATGGCCCACAGGGTCTGTACAGCTCCTGGAACAAGACAAAAAACCTGCTTTAATATTCTCCAGCAGAGACGCAGCCCAAGAGGTTCTTTGAAATCTTACGGTGCCAAAGGGTGGAATTGCCTAACGTAGCGTCGGCTAATCTCCAAAGCCCTTGCATCTGGGAGGGGTTTGTGTCTGGAAATCCAGGCCTGGAGAACAGCAGAGGGTTATTATTAATGCTCCATATTCTTTCTGGGGGGAAAAAACCAACCACCATCACCTCTTATTTTTTTTTTTTTTTTTTTACCTATCTCAGAGCTGGAAGGGACCCTGAAGGGTCATCGAGTCCAGCCCCCTGCCTTCACTAGCAGGACCAATTTTTGCCCCAGATCCCTAAGTGGCCCCCTCAAGGATTGAACTCACAACCCTGGGTTTAGCAGGCCAATGCTCAAACCACTGAGCTATCCCTCCCCCCCCTTATTCTTCAGGCCATTTGCAGGAACCAGGTTCTTATCTTTTAATGGGAGAAGATGGGACCATCAGGGTGACCAAAGTAAGTTCCACCTTACATTTGGCCCGTGCACACGTGACACCACCAGAAGGAAAGAAGAGGAATTTAGCCCTGGCTTGAGTGTTTCAGAGACTGAGATCCCACATCCAGACACTGAGCTGGGACAGCGTGGGCAGCCACTGTGCAAACTTCCTCTCCCCGTCCTAGCAATGTGCTTCAATCCCGACCGCTCTTGTGAGCGAGAGGGGAACTGGAGGGTGGGGTTGGGAGGGAGAGTATATCCAAAGGGGGCGCCCAGCTCTCATTGGGAGCCAATAGGAGGTGGGCATCTCACTCCCGTTTGTCCCGCCCGCCGAGTCGTACCAACTGTCACAGGTCTAGCCAAGCGTCCCTTCGTGGCTGCTCACTCCCCAGAGTGCAGCGGCTGGATCACGTGTGTTTTAAGCCTCCAGGATCTGAACAGAGTCCAGTCAATGCCCCGGGCTTGGGGGCCCTAGGCATACGCTCTGTGTGCAGTTCCTCTCTCCACCACCCGCTCCTGGGAGTTTAGACCATATTGTCCCCTTGCCCAGCCCCTAGAATCAGTGTCAACTCCTCAGACCCCCACCCTCCGCACACGTGCTTAAACATCCCCTCAGCCAGAACTCCCACCAAAGTCACGGGGTGTGTGCCATGCAATGTGCAAGCACAAGATCCCAAAACACTCTTGCTCTTTACTTAAGCTTGAGAAATATGGAGAGAATCCAGATCATGTAGAACAGGGGTAGGCAACCTATGGCACGCGTGCCAAAGGTGGCACACGAGCTGATTGTCAGTGGCACTCACACTGCCCAGGTCCCGGCCACCGGTCCGGGGGGGCTCTGCATTTTAATTTAATTTTAAATGAACATTTTAAAAACTTTATTTACTTTACAGACAACAATAGTTTAGATATATATTATAGACTTATAGAAAGAGACCTTCTAAAAATGTAAAAATATATTACCGGCACGCGAAACCTTAAATCAGAGTGAATAAATGAAGACTCAGCACACCACTTCTGAAAGGTTGCCGACCCCTGATGTAGAACATAACACACATCCTGCATGCAGCGCCCTCTCTCTAGCTCACCTGTCCCTTGGGCGTCCTTGGGGGACTGTCTGTATTCAGGTAGGCAGAGTTCCCCTGACTCATCAGGCTGCTCAGAAACTCCCCTCAGCTTGAGCTGGTGAAAATGGCCAAAGACGAAGACCCTGAATAGATCAGTTCCTTTCCAACTGCCTGCGTCTCTCTCTGAGACAGTCTCCCCCCGTGACTCCTTTTACAATCTCCTGCTTTCATCACCTTCACTTTGGCCTGCGTAGGGAATTTCCACTGTCTAAACCCCCAGCCTGCAGACCAACTTGCCTAAACTGGTCTCCCAACTCAGGCATCCTCTTTAGCATAACTATTGTGTGCTCATGACAACTCTCCATTGTCAGCCCTGTACCACTGCCCACTGGCATTTCAGTCCAATATGGAGGTAAAAAGGCAACAGAGAAGGTAACTAGCTCCCACCTTCAAAATGAAGTTGGCAGTTTGGTAAAGATGTAGAGAGAGTTCATAATCTCACATGTATAATTTATGAATTCTGATTTCCCAAATCCCCAGGCAACCCTTGGCTCTTTGAGCCTGCCAGCAAGGGTGTTAATTAGTCCTTATGGGTTGGGTCTCTCTAGAGCGTACTTTAGGGTGACCGATCACTTTCACATTCCTGGAATACTGGACATTCTGGCACCTGCGGGAACAGTGGGGATCTGCCCCTGCTGGCACGACCTCGTATGCAGCGTGTGTGTGAGGTCATGCCGGAGGGGGTGGAGCAGTGTGCTATTCAAAATGGCGCCCTCCAGTCCAATACTGGTCAAAACTTCATCCAACAAGGGATAAACGTCTCGAAAAAGGACTGTCCAGAGTGAAGCCGGACTAGCAACCCAGACCAAATTCAAACCAGCAGCCTCCCATGGTGTTACCGACCCCCTGTGCCACCCAGTCCCACAGAGCAATGGGAACCCCTGAGGATCGAGACCATCCTTCTAATTTTGAATGACCCAGTTCTAAACTTCAAGCGAACCTAAAAATAAGCCAATGGTGTTATCTTGAGCGCTCGTACGTCTCCCACAAAGCTGCCTGCCAAGATTCCCTTACGAGTTCGGCTCGTCCTTAATTAAAACATATGAGTCATGGTGACAGGTGAACAAGCTGCCAAGCGCCTCGAGTGCACATGAATATTCGGGGCTGCTGGAGCCATTAAAAGCGAGGAAGGACGCAGCAGCAGATAAATTAAGCGACAGACCGTCATCTCGCATCCCACTCTCATTCATTTGCGGGCCCGGGCTCTGAATCAGGGTCTAACGCGTTTTGCACAACGGGAACGGTGCTGGAAGAGGATCCGGAGGGAATGCAGCCAGCGCTGCCATCCCAGCGGGTTGGATGTAACATATCTCCCTCGACAGCTGCATTTTAACGCTGGAAATACTTGTAAGCTCTTAGGAGCGAGAGCCGCCGCTTGCTACATGTATGTGCAGCGCCGAGCACAATGGGGCACCCATTTCAGTGGGGCCCTCTAGGTGCTACCATAATACACAGAGATTATAACGGCACTTGAGGGCAATGGGGAGACTAGATAGATCAGGGATTGGTAATGGGTGACACAGGCTTTCACTCCTAGCCACAGCAGTTTGTATCTTGTGACCGAGAGGCAGCGTGGTCTGGTGGTGAGGCTAGAGGCTGAAAACCCAGACGTTCTTGTGGCAGCGAGATAGCGCATGGTAAGGGGGGATTACCCCACAAAACACACATGGCCATCTCCACCACAGACCAGGTCTTCTCTTTCCTGATCCAGAGAGATGCTGTCACCTAGACCAGACGAGGAAGGAACGAGATGACATCCCCGTCTCCATGGCTACATCCTGAGCTGTGAACCCAAGGTTCCTGCTCAGTGCTGTGTTAATCTCCTTTCTCATTTTACTCCTCCTACTTTTTGTCCTCTTTGCCTTCTGTCTAATCAGAGCCCAGCTAAGCCAGCCAGGGCAGATCTAACCTCACAATAATTTGCTGCGACCAGCGTGGCAGACCCCTGAGCAGCCAGGTCCTGGTAAAGAAAGCACCCTACAGACTGGGCAGACAAAAGGAAAGGAACCTGCCAGGTATATTCCAAAGCCAGTGTCTAGGACCGTGTGCTCTGTGCTGCGCTTCGCCTGCCAGTCACTGAACTGCAACCCAGAGAAAGAAGCTGCCTTTTCTCTCTTCCCTTTAAATATACAGTTGACTTAAGAAGGAGACAGCATCAGGTGCCAGCAACAGAGCCCAAGAGCTGCTGCTCAGAACCAACTTCCTTTGTCCCCCAAACAGGGGAGCTGATGCCGTTCGAGCGATTGTCAAGTTAGGAGGATTTTTCTCTTTAAAAAATTCTGCCCAGGTACCGGGAGATGAAGGAAGGACAGGCCTGTGGTTCGGTTGTCAGCCTGGTGCTCAGAACACTTGGGTTTGATTCCTGGCTCCGCCCCCGATTTCCTGCGTGACCTTGGGCAAATCACTTATTCTCCGTGTGGCACGTCACTACCTGACGCCGCAGGGGTGTGGTGAAGATAAATCCGTTAAAGGTTGTGCCGTGCTCTGGTACTGTGTTAATGGGGCCATGTAAGTACCGCAGATAGAAAGAAGCAAGTTTGTTACAATGGAGATTAACTGACTGTTGAATGCTTTGACTGTCTTTTAAAATTCTCCCCTTATTTTTCTGCGGTTTCAATGGGTGTTTAAACTAATTCCTCGTTTCTTGGGAACAAGCCAACCCCAAGCCCTGGCCACTGGACCCCGAACCCAATTCCTTTTAATGCTTGGGCAGAAAAAGGTAACACCAAAGGCCCTGGTTTTCCAGGGATGGTCCCTGATTTCAGTAAGAGCTGCAGATTTCTGAACATCAGGGCCATGAAGGGTCAATTTAGAAGCATCCTTAACTTGCCCCCAACTGATTCTCCCCACATGCCCCATCCCCCAGCCGGGGTGGGAAGCAAAGAATGCAGCCGGCTTGTGAAGAGCAGTGAAGAGCTCCTCCCTGGGCTGTCTCCAACCTGCTTCAGTGACGTTTATCGTGGCAGCCCCAACGCGGGGACAATCCCGCAATGCCCTGTCTGTCAGATAGAGCCACGCTCTCAACCGCTCCCCTGGTGACCCTGCCAAAGAGGAAGGCCCGTGCCAGCTTGCCCAGAAAGCTCCCTCTCTTAGCTTGTCACTTCTCTAGCCTTGCCCTCGGCGGGTAGAGCCAGCAACCAGCATTAATACGGGCTGTGCTGGGCCTCGTGCTGCCGCGCCAGGAGGGGAGAGCAGCAGAGGGGCTGGCTGGTGACAGCATTGGGGGCTTCTCCCTTGGATCGTGACTGGGGCAGCAATGACGGCCCATCCATCCTGCACGTGCTGCCCCATGTCCCGCCAGCTCAGTACAGCTTGTCCCTCCCCTTGCCCTCCTCCCCACACAAGCCGCTCCATGCTCCACCCCCCCATCCTCATGCAACCTCCTGCCCTGGCTGCGGGGTCGGGAGGAGGGCATCATGTTGGCTCCGTGCCCTCGTATCAGAGCAGACTCCTCCCCAGCTTTAAGAACAAACGCTCCTTCCTGAGACCGGCCCGAGGGGCATTGGACATTTCTCCTGCTGCTAGAGCCTTGCCCTGCCCTTTCCAGGCTGATCTTCCCTGGCGAGGTTTGTGCCAGTTGAGAGGACAGGAGCCTGCTGTTGTTTTATCAATTTGTCTGCTAAGCACTAAGCAACTGGGGAATCCAACAACCTACATCCTCCTCCTCTAGCCCTCTAGACCCAGCCCTGTAAGACATACTGGTGCTACACAGACCCCCAGGCAGCCACGGGTGCTAACCTCACCTTACCCGTTGGTAGGATTCGGACCGCCTCTGCCCCCCTCTGCTCTCTGCACGCTGCCAGTGAACGCACTGCACCCAGGAAGTGCCGGTCTCAGTAAACACGTGTCATAGGTGATGTCGGGCTGGAAGGGGCCTTGAGAAGTCACCTAGTCCAGCCCCCTGCGCTGCGGCAGGACAAGGTAAGCCTAGGCCATATCCCTGACAGGGGGTTGTTCTTAAAAAACCTCCAGTGATGGGGATTCCACAACCTCCCTCGGAAGCCTGTTCCAGACCGGAACTCCCCTTAGAGTCAGGAAGTTTCCCCCTCAGATCCAACCTAAATCTTCCTTGCTGCACATTAAGCCCATTGCATCTTGTCCTGCCTTCAGTGGACATGGAGAACAACTGATCCCCATCCATACCACCAGCACTCCCAGCCACAGCTGGCCCTGCTAGGTACCCTGTTAGCACCAAGGCCGGGGGATTGGCTAGTGTAATGCCAACAGACCCCGCTCGGCGGTGGGCGGGATCAAACCTGGGACCTCTGAAGCTTAGTGTATGAGCCTCTACTGCATGAGCTAAAAGCCACATGGCTCTTAGCTAAGGCTGTAGCAGACTCATTAATGCACTGCTACAGACTAGGGACCGAATGGCTAGGCAGCAGTTCTGCAGAAAAGGACCTAGGGGTTACCATGGACGAGAAGCTGAATATGAGTCAACAGTGTGCCCTTGCTGCAAAGAGGGCTAACCGCATTTTGGGCTGTATAAGTAGAAGCATTGCCAGAAGATCANAGTCTGCAGAAGAGAAGAATGAGGGGGGATTTGATAGCTGCTTTCAACTACCTGAAAGGGGGTTCCAAAGAGGATGGATCTAGACTGTTCTCAGTGGTGGCAGATGACAGAACAAGGAGCAATGGTCTCAAGTTGAAGTAGGGGAGGTTGAGGTTGGATATTGGGAAAAACTTTTTCACTAGGAGGGTGGTGAAGCACTGGAATGGGTTACCTAGGGAGGTGGTGGAATCTCCTTCCTTAGAGGTTTTTAAGGTCAGGCTTGACAAAGCCCTGGCTGGGATGATTTAGTTGGGGATTGGTCCTGCTTTGAGCAGGGGGTTGGACTAGATACCTCCTGAGGTCCCTTCCAACCCTGATATTCTATGATTCTATGACTCTCCAGATGGTCTAGGTGTCACTAGAGGGGGAACAGAGCACCACACCAAGCAGGCCTGGCTGACACCGTGTCCACCCTCCCAGGGCTCTCCCCAGGTCAGGGACAATGCGTGCATGGGTAGGGCGGTGCTCCACAATTGCCCACACCGCGGATAAAGAGGCTGGGAAGCCTCGGTCTGTTGGTCTGGCACTAGACAGCACGCCCACAGTAGGAAGGACCTAGAATGCCATCCCTGTCTCTCATACTGACCAGAGCCAGACATCCCCGATACCACCAAACCCTCAGCTCACAATCCCCCCGCAGTCTCTTCAGAGGCTCATTGTCTGCTGCACCAGGAAGCACCCGGCACTTGAGAGAGGAACAAGATTTGGAGGGCAACTAACAGACGGGCCCAGCTTGGAGAGGTGGGGCTGCAAAGGGGGCGAGCGCCAGCTAATCCAGGGCACTAGAGCCTCCTGCCACTGACCAGCACAGGGTAGGGTAGTTTGCATCCCCAGATGTCTAGGGCTGGGTCTGTGTATCAGGGCAGGGGGCCCAGTCTGACCCAGTCACCCAGGAGAAGTTCCCACAGACTGGGCCTAGTGCTGGGGATTCTGGAAGCCTCAGGGGCACCGACTGGATTCCACATGGTCTGGGCAGGCTCAGCTCTTCCCAGCTCCTG
Source organism: Platysternon megacephalum (assembly GCA_003942145.1). NCBI lineage: Eukaryota > Metazoa > Chordata > Testudines > Platysternidae > Platysternon > Platysternon megacephalum. The sequence continues at coordinate 3,759,402 of QXTE01000120.1, forward strand.
GCTACCTCAACCCCTTTCTGCATAAGAGCAGCAGGACAGACACCAAGCAGGAGCCTGAGGACTAAGCCACCACCCCAAGCCACGGCCCTTCCCACACACAGCTCAGCGAGATGCTCCGAGCGGCAGGCAGCCCGCCTCCCTCCAGCGCGTGCCCCACGGCTAGGTCCGGCGGGCCTGGGACTCGTGCACGTACCGATAGGTGACGGCTTGAAGCGCCCGGCAGTAGCAGCTGGCCAGCCAGAGGGAGCGATCTGTCAGGATGTTGGGGCAGTGTGAAATCCGCAGGATGAGTAAGTTCCCGCCCGTGGCCTTCAGCATGGACTCCAGCCCGGCTTCGAGGCAGCCCCTGAGGAGACGGAACCAGCGGGGAACGGGGAGAGAGAGCTCAGCAGCAGCGCTCACTGCTACCCCTGCTCTCAAAGGGCAACGTGGGAAACGCAGCCCTGAAAGCCCAGTGGCCAGGCCAGAGAGCAGCTGCTGGGAGGAAAGGTGGAGCCCCATTCCTTGGGACACTTCACCCGGGACTGAGAAAAAGCCACAAGGAGCAGCTCTGCCCTGGCCAGGGGCATGGACTAGAGTCCAGAGCCTCAAAGGTATTCGGATGCTGAACTCCCAGGGATATCAATGGACATTAGCTGCCGAAGTACCTTTGAGGATCCGGGCCTAGACGACATAGGTTGCTCCCACCTGTGAGTGCAGCCATGCTGCGATGAAGGCCACCTCCTCTTCCTCAGCCTTGCTCGTCATGTTTGGTTCAGGTGGCGGGGGCCCAGGCCAGGCAACCGTACGTGGGTGTTCCCCCTCCCTCGCCCTGTCCGCCTGACCCAGACTCGCGGAATACCAAGGGCAGATCCAGACCCCACAGGAAGGGTCTCAAGCACCCTGGATTAGTTTGGGTGACGGATTTGCTCCTTCTTCCTTCCCCTGCCTCATTGCAGGCTGTTTCTCCCCCATCCTCGCCTTTCCCGCTCCTCTTCTCCCATCCCAAGACGTCCTGGAGGCAGGTCACTAGCACCCTCACCCCGGCTGTAGACAAACACCGCCGAGGTCTCATTGACCTCCGCTACACGGATCTAAGACTGGCCTTTACCGACCCTCCATCAAACCTGTCCCCCAGTCCTGCCTCCACCATCCCAGCCCGTCCCCGGCCGGCTCTGTGCCCTTCAAGCCCAGCTTTGTTCAGACAAATACCACAGCAAACATCCCCAGCTCCTGCCAATGGGAGTTTCAGTCCCACCCGGCAATGGAGTATTAACAGTGGGGGGGACCCTAGTATTTTGGATAAGTAGGGACTGCGTTTCTGATAGCGACCAAAGCACTAAAGGAGGGGTTCTCAACCGCGGCTGGGGGCCACCCTGCCTGTTCTGTACCAGTCGCTGGAGGGGGTTCCCAGGGGTCCCACAGAGGTACTGGGATGGGAACAGGGGCTCTGGTATGGAAGAGGCTGAGATCCACCAGCATGAAGCAATCCCAGGGACAGGAACCAAAGCACTGATAACCGGGGGTCTCTTCAGGGCAGGAGCCCTTGTAGCTTGGAAGCTATTAACATTCTCCCAGTGGAGCATTAAATGGACAAGCCAGAGCTACCGCAGCAGTGATGTCTCTATGGGACAACAGAGACCCGGGTATTAAAAGGTCAGCGACGCTGCCCATGTTGGCAAACGAGCTCCTTATGGAAATGGATGGATTGGCTATGGAGGTGGAAAGGGGAGCATCTCGTGGGGACTCACCGGGTGCTTTTCATGTACTCCTCCTTGCTCTCCTTCTTCCCTCTCAGCCGTGGCTTGAGGTTCTGCAGTGTGAGGGAGTGTGTCTGGGTGCACCATTGCGACAGCATGCCCAGGAACTGCAGGAGGAAGCCAGACCCCCCGCCGGTGAGAAAGAGACAGGAGAACCTGCAACCAGGAGAGACAGCGCCGGCCTCTCCCCCTGCCCCCGGGTGGGGATGGTGGGGCCAGAGCACCACTCGCACACACGTGCTCATGCACAGGGTATGTCTACACTGCAAACAAACACCCGGTCCCCCGTGGCGTCGAGTTCCAGCGCTCCGGTTGCAAGGCTAAAAATAGCAGCGTAGACATTCCCGGTCGGGCCGGAGCCTGGGCTCTGAAACCCGGCGAAGGGGGGAGATTCAGCCCGAGCCGGAACGTCTACACTGCTGTTTTTAACCCCGCAGCCCCAGGCTCTGAGACTTGGTGCCGTGGGTTTTTCTTTGCAGCGTGGCCGTATCCATAGGGGGAGAGGTGCGCATGCTCTCAGCTGTCACCGAAGACCTTGAAGATAGCAGCCCCAAGCAACACGCACAAACACACACACGCATCTGCCGTCACAGACCTCGGAGACAGGCCCAGAGGACAACACGCACAAACACACATGTACATCTACATCGCTGCGCACACGCCAACCGAAGGGGTTTTTTTGGTAAATGAAAATGTTTCAGCTATGGGAAAAACCCGGTTTTCATGTATCAAAAAATGTCCATCCCGATTTTGTCAGAAAACCGGGGCTCAGAAACGAAGGGCGGGGCTGAGTCAGCCCCTAAGAAATGGGCCCCACACTGCTGCCCTCTCTGATGTTTCCATGGACCCGGCTCTGCCCCAGGGCGTTCCCTGTGGGGCCTGGCTGGAGCCCCACGGCTGGCTGGCCCTTTACCTTCGATGACACCCTGGCGTTTTCCAGCAGCACCCGGGTCCACACGGCAGGGTGGCGCGCCACGAATTTCCAGTCCTTGCAGACCTCGGCAGCCTTCAGTAGGGTCTTGGTGTCGAGGTAGGTGAAGATGCAGAAGAGAGCAGCTCGCATCTTGAGGATCTCCGGGCTGATCACCTCGTTGGAGTGGGACGGGCTGCCTCTCTCGGGCCAGACGGCCTTCCCGCCACCCCTCTCGGACCTGGCTGTGTGACAAACACCATCAGCGGGGGCATTGTGCAGGGACGGGGGGACAATACAGGAGAGTGGCTGGGGGGTAGGGGTGGAGTTGGTGGATAAAGTTTTCCCAGGCGTTTAACAGCTCTCTGTGCCTCAGCATGCGTTCAAAATAATAACCCTTCGCCCTCCTCTAGCACCTTCCCTCCGGGGATCCCGGAACATTTTATAAACAACAGATGCCCTGGGAGTTTGGTCTGTAGCGTTATCCTCATTTGAACAAGGGGGAAACTGAGGCACAGAGTAGTGCAGTGACTTGCCGAAGGTCAAAGAGAACAACGGAACCCAGGAGTCCTGAATCCCAGCCCCCCCCCACCCCCCATCACCCCGGGAATGGAACCCAGGAGTCCTGAATCCCAGTCTGTCCCCTCCCCAGCATGAATGGAATCAAGGAGTCCTGAGTCCCAGCCCCACCGCCTTCTCAGGAATAGAACCCAGGAGTCCTGAACCTCAGCAACCTCCAACCTCCCCACAAATGGAACCAGGAGTCCTGAATCCCAGTCAGATCCCCACCCCCCAGGAAAGGAACCCAGGAGTCCGGAATCCCAGTCGGCCCTCTCCTGCCCAAGGAATGGAACCAGGAGTCCACCTCCGTCCCTCCATGAAAGCAGCAGGGTATGCCAGCTGACCCCCGCACTGCCCCACCATGGGCCTCAACCTCAGCCAGGGGCGTCTCCTCCCGCGGCGAGAGGCTAGTTCGTTTTCCAGGCTCACCCCGGGTTGCAACCAACGTGCCGGGGGGCGAGGGGGCCCCCCAAACGTGCGGGCAGTTCTTGCAGCGCAGACACCTGTCGACCGGAGCCGAAGTGTGACCCCTCCCCCCGCAACTCATCTCACGCAAGCCGCGAGCGAACCGGGCTGGGGTTTAGATCTGGGGTGCGGCCATGAAATGCGCCCTCTCCTTTTATCGACTCCCCCTGGCCCGGCCTCCTCCTCCCTGGCAGAGAGGGCCTGGCTAGTGCGGGTACTGCTCCAAGCACATCTCCCACTGAGGGGAGACCCCGGGGCCATTTCGTAGACCTGGTGTAATCAATCGCAACTCCAGTGGCCTAAACGGAGTGGCAACTGTTTACACGGGCTCTGAATCTGGCCTCGTGTCTCAGCATTAGCTCTGATGGCCTGGACCCCCCTCAATCGTCCCCTAACACACTTTGGATGTGCAAGAAAAAACATTCCTGATGCTCCCGCTTGTAGTGTTTTAGCGGCTCCATCGCCATGGTAACCGAGTTCACCTCTCTGGCAGAACGGTGTTGAAGAAGCCAGGGCTCTGATTTACAATGCTAACACCTCATGTAACCCCTTTGGGGTTTAGAGAGCATGGCCCCTTTCAATCTTTTTCCTAAGGGAGAGGGGGAGAGAAAGAAAAAAGGAGGGAAACTCCAGGGGGCAGCGCGGGAGCTCCAGGGAGAGGGAGAGCAGCCGGCAGGCCCTGGAAAAGTGAAGCAGAGAGAACCTGCCGGAAGGTTAGGTCCTTATGGTGGAATCTCCTTCCTTAGAGGTTTTTAAGGTCAGGTTTGACAAAGCCCTGGCTGGGATGATTTAGTTGGGATTAGGTCCTGCTTTGAGCAGGGGGTTGGACTAGATACCTCCTGAGGTCCCTTCCAACCCTGATATTCTATGATTCTAAGCCCGAGAAGGACAGGGCCGATCGGGGACAGCCCAGGACAGGAGCCAGGAGGAGCACGGCGCCAGGGAGGAATCGCCCGAGAAGGACAGGCCGGAGCTGGACCCAGTATCACGGCTGCCCAGAGCTGCATGGGGCTGTGAGTACTGGGGCTTGGGACTCTGCATTGGGAACAAGGGGGGAGGCTGTAGCTAGTTAAGTGGGGAGGGGGTCGCTCTGGGTGGCTTTGCAGAGAGCGGCAGAAGAGGGCACCGGAGGGGTTTGTTGGGGGAAAGTTCACTGGCGCCGAAGACGACCAGGAGCACCCAAGACTCACCCCTGGACTGGAACTTTGCTCAGGACTCCTGAACTCTGTGTGCAGACACATTGCTCAGTGTCTGCCCTTCCACACTGTGCTACCACTGGGCCCGTGGGGCCTGGGTTTGAATGCAACCCTGTTCTACTGCTCCCCCTATATTTCCCCTTGTTGTATTTCTCCTCTCATCCCTCTGTAAATAAATATTTCCCTTTGTTATATCCATTGTACTTTTCCTGTGGGTGGGTGTGTTCACTCTGGGGGGTTTGGAACAGGTGCCCCTGGGGTGGAAGGGATTTCTCCTGCTGCATTCCTGCGCGCGCCTTCTCTTGGCCAGAGCTGCCTGCAGAGCAGACTCCATCTTGGCCACGAGGGCGCTAAAGTTACACTCACATTCCCTGAGAGAGCCTCTCTCATCCGGGAGAATCCTGCCCACGCTCTCTAGATCACTTCACTCAGCCCCGACGTGCAGCCAGTTCTGGGGCGGAACACAGCAGCTGCTTAGCGGCATGCCACTATAGTCTGGGACATCCTGTGTTAGGCAGGAGGTCAGACTAGATGATGGGGACGGACCCTTCTGGTCTGTGAAGATGTGAAGAAGAGCGTTGTGTCTTGCGGAAGCTGCAGGAGGAACTGAAGGAGCCAGAACGTAATTATGGGGATTCGTGTCATTTTTATGGAAAGCGCCAGGGGACCTTTAACAACCCCAAAGGGGTAGGAACATTGGCATTGCTGGCCTGGATCCTGCCCAGGGTCCACCTAGATCACCGTCTCCAACAGTCACCAGCTCCAGCTGATTCAGAGGAAGGCGTAAGAACCCAACGTAGCAGATGTGGGATAATCTGCCCCAAGAAAGGTCTTGTCCTGGTCTCTAATAGCCCTGAAGCAGAAGGTCTAATATCTCTTCCAGTGTTTTTATCATTAGTTATGCGAGGTCTGGACATTCCCAATAGCCATATCCCTCTTTGCAACTTGGTCAATTCTTGACTTTCTGTCAATCCATGGGGCGGCCTCAGCCGGAGACCATGTGCAGCCCAATCTCCCTTCTCTAGGGCAGGGATCATTTTATAGACTTTTATCCGGTCTCCTCCTATTAGTCTTCTTTCTCAAGTAACAGTCCCATATTTTTCCAGGCCCTTGATCGTTCTGGTCACCCTTCTCTGACCCCCTCCAATTCTGCAATATCCGGTGTGAGATGGGGTGCCCAGCCCTGCACCCAGTCTCCAGATGAGGCCGCCCCATTTATTTGGAGAAAGGCATTTTCCGTGTTATTCTCCACCCCACTCCTGCTTCATCCTATCATCTTGGTTGTGATTTTTGGCTGCAGCGGCACGTCGAGCAGAGGTTTTCACTGAGCTGCCCACAATGGTGCTCAGGTCCGTTACAAGGGCAGGTACAGTCCATTGAGTAGCTTAATGTGCATTACTTTGGAGCTCAGTTTTCCATCTCTCCCAGGCGCCAGTGCCTCCCCATCCTTCACCAGGCTGGAGGTGCAGGGTTCAGAGGGAAGAGCGCCACCTACTGAACTGTCACCACCACTGCCGGGGTTTCCCAGCCAACTGTGGGTCAGGGCCGGCGCAACCCATTAGGCGACCTAGGCGGTCACCTAGGGCGCTTCTATTTTGGGGGCACATGCGCCCCGGCCGCCCGTTGAAATTTGGGGGCGGGACCTTCCGCCGCCGCTGTTGGGGGCGGCATTTTGGGGGCGGGACCTTCCGCCACCTAGGGCGCCGGAAGAGCTGGCGCCGCTACTGGTCAGGGTCGCCCCTATGTCTGGGCAATGGGGTTCCCCTCACCACCGGGATGGAGACTCACCCATCAGCCTGCAGCTGTTGAGGGGCCTCGCCAGGTTCGCCTCCGGTGGGATGCGGGGGTCCTGCTCCCACATCTCGGCCTCCGACTCGGTCGTCCTGGAGCCCACATCCGAGACGTCCCCCTCCTCCCCCTCGGTGCTGTTGCGGTACGGCCTGCGGTGCCAGTTCTGGATGGCCTGCCTCCGGAGCCCCGAGCTGCGGGCCGCCGCGGGCCGCTCGAAGCCGCCGTCCACGCCCCGGCTCTGCCCGCCGTGGTAGGGGTGCCCGTCGGCGTTCTCCTCCGGCTGGTACAGCTCGGCGCCGTCGCTCTCGTAGCAGCCCGAGCTCTGGGAGACGGCCTTCACCCGGCTGGAGGCCCTGCGGGGATACGCAGCCATGAGGGGGGCGGCGGGGAACTGGATCCAGAGCTCCGGGGACGCTGGGATGGCCGCGCACCCCAAACCCAAAAGCCCTGCTTACAGAAGAGCCCCCTGTTTATTTCAGGCACATGGAGGGGTCTCTGTATCTCGACGGTGAAGACGTGGCTAGGGGATAGCTCATCTGGAGCAGGCAGGGCTAGCAGTGTCCCGTCAGATGCTCCCAGCCTGCAACTTCCCTGAGTTTCTAGGACAGTTTGCCTAAAGCTGCCCGACATTCCCCCACCTGGTGCTGGGGAGCCCCCAGGCCTACGAGGCAGCCGGCCCTTTGCAGCAGGTGGTGAGGAGGCCAGCCGATGAGCTGTAGAGAAGTCAGGCTCGGGGCCAGTCTGGGAGGCATGAACCTGGTTTAACTGGGACTTCATTAAAACAGAGGTTGTGCTGCATTTGGTTCCTCTAGTCCCCTGCCCCTGCCTCACAGGGCATGTCTACACTGTGATGACAGGGCGTGAGTGCGGCTCAGCTTTCATCTCCCTAGCCTGGGTCCTGGAGCAGTGAAGCCGTGGCAACCCGCGCTTCAGCATGGGCCACCTGGAACCCGGGGTAGTTACTGGTGGGACTCACCCGTGCTGAAGGCTGCGGCCAGTAGCTGGTCTAGCTAGGCTCCATCTACACAAACGGCTGTCACGCCCTGTGGTCACAGTGTGGACAGACCCAGTGGGGTCTAGACAGCACTTCCCAGAAATCAGCCATTTGCAGGACAGGCAACGAGGAGAAAGCAGGCACCTGGCCAGTCCATACTGTAGCTCCAGGGAATTTGAGGGGGATACCTAGGAGGCAGAGTCTAGGATAAAGGGCTAAACTCCCCTTAACGCTCCCATGCTTACAAAGAGCTAGTGGGCCAGACCCATCTCTGGGGTAATGCCACTAAATCAAGAGAGTTATGTTAGGGATGAATCTACCTCCGTATGGCAAAAAGATGCACCGCCAGCTATTTGAATGTACAGTAGGTTCTGCTTAATAGCAACCCGGATATGGACAACTCCCGGTTAACAACAACATTTTGCAGGGAACCAGTCCCATCCCAGTGACTTTAATGTTCATGGGATTCGGCTATCGGCATGCACTTACTAGCAGCACTTTGTGGAAGAAAGGTCTCAATTGCAGGCAGGCTTGCAAGGCTGCAGCCGGTGAAAGAAGTGCTGGGATGTGCCTTACTTGCCTGCGGCCGGTGCTCAGCATGTCCTGGAGCTTCCTCCGGGGCTGCAGCCCCGCAAACCTGCCTGCGCACAGGACCACACAGGAGTTAAGGGGCTGCGAGGGGAGGCTGTGGGCGGGGAGAGAGGCTGCTGCAGCCTGCATGGTATCTCTCCCTGCACTCTGCCAGGAGGCTGCACCCAGGGACGGAAGTGCTGGGATGTGCTGAGCCGTGACCCCCAGAGAGGGGGTACCGGACAGCTCTGTGGGGTCCCTAGCTCCCTTGCTTCCTCTAGAAAGCCCTGGCATCTGGGCTGCAGCCCCTGTTGCTGCCCTGCCTGGATGCAGGTTGGCAGCCAGGGATGGCACAGCCCAGCACTTCCTTCCCTGGCTGCAGCCTCGCAGACCTGCCTTCACTCATTGGCAGCCGTCGGATAACGGCAACTTTCTGCTGGCAACCGAGGGGTCGGTAATGAGCGGGATCCACTCCATTTAAAAAGATCTGAGTGGACAGTCAGTCCTAGAGCGAGAGCCAGTGAACTGAGTGTCCTGTTCTCTCTCTCTCATTCCCGACACCTGAGACAATGGGAACCACCTCTCCTGCTGGTACCTGGGGTCACCCGCTTCATAGCCCAGATCTCAGAGACCAGCCCCAGCTGGGGCATGGGCGGAAAAGTCCGCTCTTCCAGCTACACCGTTCCATTAAACCTTTCAGAGACACCACCGTGATTCAGATGCAACTTCAGCCTCACGTCTGGGTCAAATGCACCTTAACTGCTTGGAAACACACTATCAGAAGAGGCTGGATGTCAAAACATCCCTGTCCTGTTCTAGTAAAGATTTCTGACAGCCCAATCTTACACCTCGGTGCTTCCCATAAGATCACAGGGAGAGAGGAGAAGAATCAACCCACCCACCTACCCCGGTTCCTTCAGATCTCCAACTTCAAAGCATTTCTACAACTCAGCATGGCAAACAGCTTGAGATCAGTTATACAGACACGTCCAGCTGTGACATCCCCCCTCCATCCCCCAATGGACTGGGCAGACCTGCAGCCACCCAGGTCCAAGTTTGAAAGAAAAGGAAAGGCAGATTGAAAGGAAAAAAACCCGCCATCCTTCATGCTACTCCGACTGGCTGTGAACCCGGGAAGGCTCAGCACATGCAAAGAAGCTAGGAAGCAGAATTTCAGGCTGCCGCAGAAGACAGTTTCTGGGTGGGCATTCGCCAGCCGCCGGCAGAGAATTCCACTGGAAAGGAACCACAGGCTTCTTTCACGCCCTAGGGACCACCAGCAAAACCCACTCAGCGAGCCCCACCGTCTGCTGGAGAGGATGTGAGCCAGGAATTGCCCATGCTGTGTGGGCGCACATACACGGACGTCACAGGCACTGATCCGGGCCCAGCCCTGTTTCATGCTGGGAAAGGCTCCCCCATGGGAAAAGGATGCTGGGCAAAAGGCAAGGCCAAGGCGTATGGAGATTGCTTACCCAGTGCTAGAGGACGATCTCTGATTGGACTCCGCATAGGAGCTGTGGGCAGCTGCCCCGGGGCCGGCGTGCCTGTCCCTCTGGGGCGAAAGGAAGGAAGAAAAGGAGACCAGACACTGAAAGCCTTTCAGACTCATTCAATGAGGGAAAAGCCAGTTGGCTAAAGCCTCCCCCAAGGGATAACCTGACTGACTGCGTGTGGACATGCCATGCACTGAGAGGTGACACTGGTGTAATGATGCCAGTATCAGTAGATCACCAGGATGCAATGCTGCATCTCCAGCAAAATAGCTCCTTGGCCAGCTGTGCCATATGGGCAAACAGGGTCGGTTCCAGCCCAACGCACCTTGGAGTCTGCTCCCCAGTCCAAAGATGCAGGATGAGACCAACAAAACCTCCCATTTATACAGCGCCTTGCACTTTACAGGCTGGGCTTGACTTGCCCTTGAAATGTGGCCTCTTCTGGGGTGGACTGTGCATGCTATTGTGCACCAAGAGCACTACGCAGAAAGGGGGATTGAAGAGCAAATTGCCCCACCCCCCCCATCCACTTTTTTTTTCTTAACGTTGAAGATTGTTCCCTAGGTTGGAAATTGTGGGCGGAGCCTGGGGCTAACAGCCCTGCTCTAGCAAGAGCACTAGGGGAGCTTTTAATAGTAGATACGTCGGGAGGAAGGGACCTCAAGAGGTCAACTAGTCCACTGCATCAGTCTCCTCAAGTAGCGATAGGACAGTGGCTGAGTACTGAATCAGTGGCCTCTCATGAACCACCCCCGCCCAGTCCCAGAACAACATTCGCCATGGTGATCTCCCATCCAACCATTGATCCCACTCAGTGTTGCTTAGCTTGCAATGCAAGCAGCCCTTACTACACAATAGCACAGATGGGAGAGATACGGCTGGCGAATGCACCCAGGGAGAAACGTGGCATCCCATAGGGCAGGGCAAGCAACAGACACAATTGGCACGACGCTAAGAGGAGATACCGGTCTGCTGGCGCCCTTGGAGCCGGGCACGCTGCACCTTCCCAGGCTGCCGTTGGGGGTGGTGCTGCAGCTGCTGCTTATGATCTGAAGCTGCTTCTCCGCCCGGTCGGCCCGGTCCAGGAGCTCCTCGATGAACTGCTGCAGTCGTACCTTGGCGTTGGCCTCGCGGGCCGCCGTCTCCTTGAGGAACTGGTCTATCTGGACGACCTCCCTGGCGCAGAGGAGACAGCGAGAGGCAGAGGTGAAACCGCAGTAAGGCCGCCCTTCCCCCGGCGGATCCCGCCGCCCTCCACCACACGGCAGCTCGCAAAGCTCTGGGAGCCAGGGGCGTATCACCAGCCCTGTTTGAACGACCAGGAAACTGAGGCACAACGGTTAGTGGTCTGATTTCCAGAGGTGCCAAGCCCCTGCCGCCTCCCACCCTCGATCAGCCTCATCCCGTCACCCATAACCCCACCCCAACCCTGGCCCTTGGCCCACCGCATCATATAACCCTGCCCATGATCCCACCCCACCCAACTTCCTCCCACCCTGATCCCCTTCAAGCTTTGCCCCACATGCCCTGCACCAGTCCCAGTTCCCTGGGGTCTGGCCGGGCCCGGGGGCACCAGGAAGACACTGGCCAGCTTTATCTTCTGTGCCAGGTTCAGACAGGCAGGGAACACGGGGAGCACGTGAACCCCAAAATCTTAACCTGGGGCTAACTCTGCCCTGCCAGTGACCTTAACCATCCCGCTGCAGGGTTTATCACTGAGGGAAGAGGTGCCGTCATGCTATTTACCTTCTGATGCATTTAGATGGAACATTACAACCCCTGCTTTAGGGAAGGGAAGGCCAAGGTACAAAGTGGTGAAATTACTTGCCCACCAAGTCTCAGTTCGATGCAGGTAGGGTGACCAGAGAGCAAGGGTGAGAAATCGGGATGGGGCTGGGATAAGACAAAGCCCCAAATATTGGGCCTGTCCCTATAAAATCGGGACATCTGGTCACCCTAGATGCAGGTATCCTGGTGCCTTGTCCTGTGTTGTAGCCACTAGCTCACCCAGGAGATCTGCAACGGAGCGGGATCCAGAGCTCCTGGCAGACTGGATTTCTCGGGCGGGGTCATCTCGGCCAGGGGTGAAAGTAACTTGAAGGACTTACTGGTATGCAGGGCCGGGGTCCTGAGCGGGGCTGGGGGAGGGCTCAACCGGAAGGGGGCAGAGCCAGGAGACTTCTCTAGCCAGATCGGCTGTGTTGGGAGGGGCTGACATGGAGGACATTCAGCATCAGATCGGTCACTTCTGTCGACCAGAGGCACTTGGCTGGAACAGAGGGCTCGGAAACGAGACCTGCTACTTCTCACTGAAGCAGCTCTGGCTGCCGAGCCCTGGATCCTGCTCCGTTTAATAGCAGAGCCACAGGAATCATGGGGGTCACTTCGCCCCTCACAGATGGGGCCAGGGCAATGGGAAAAGCTGTGCACAGATTCTGCCTAATAGCCCCCGATGGGCCTGATCCTGCCCCCCTGCACTTCGGACCCTGGCTAGCCGTGTCCCTCACTTGCCAATAAACAGTCGGGGCTTGGATCGGCCGGGCCTCAGCTCCTCCGGCAGCATGGTGCCACCACTAATGTCACAACCCTGCAGGAGCCAAACCCGTCTCCGACACCCACTGCGCTACCCCTGCCAGGAAATTCTGGCATCAGGTAGAGGGTGAAACNGGGCCTCAGCTCCTCCGGCAGCATGGTGCCACCACTAATGTCACAACCCTGCAGGAGCCAAGCCCGTCTCCGACACCCACTGCGCTAGCCCTGGCAGGAAATTCTGGCATCAGGTAGAGGGTGAAAACAGCAGCTGGAGCAGAGGAACTCTGGGCATTCCAGCTTATAAAAATGCTACAGTCGGAGTCACCTATTGCAGCCCCACCCACCCACACACACACCCACCCAGTGCGATCTCCTGCAGCAACAGCCCCCCGCACACTACAGCGACCACCGGAGTCACAACCGGGCTTTGGGGTTATGACTGGAAAAAGACCCCAGTGTTTGCACATCAGGGCCGGACGGGTCAGAGGGTTTGTGAAAAGCGACAGGGCATTTCCAGGCTGGGTCACGGGGTCAAATCCAGCCTAGATCAGCAGTGCCAACAATCGCGGGTGGACTCTGAATTGAGTCAGTGTCAGTCCGGTTCCTAGGGGAGCTGCTTCCCCTCACCTGTGGAGGCCGAGCCACGCTCTCTACCCCAGAGTGGGGCCAGCCTGGCTGTGTTGTACCGACAGCGCTATCCCTCGGTACTGCTGGGAAGCGGTCGTGTTTGGGGCTCTGGCTATCCCGGGTATTTATATTAAAGGACGGCGGAGAGCCCATCTCTTTGCAAATGCCCTTTTAAATTAACTAAGCACAGACGGGAACTGAGCAATGGTATATGTTCTCATAGCCCCACCAGCCTCCCCGTGCCCTTTAGTATCCACCTCACCTCCCTTTGGGGCTTGTTCCTTTGAGCTGCGCCGCAGCTGCGGGACAGCCGCCGAATCTTCCACGCCCAGCAGCAGCCCTGCTGCAAAGGGAGCGCAGAGGCTCAGTGCCAGCCCGACGGGGTCTCTCCGAGCCAGATGCCAGGCTGGGGGTGTTTGGCTTAAGGCAAAACGCGAGCGCTGGGGCAGAGGCTGTCTTAGTTCTGTGCCTGTCCGGTGCCTAGCTCCTACGTGCTACGATCATGGATCGTTACAGGGTTTGGGGACTCAGTGTTGAGCGGCCACACGGTGACGCCTGCACCAGGACATCAGCCAGGAAGAAGCCTCCACCCGCGGAGGGCAGCTCTCGCTCTCTCTCTCTCTGCTAGCAGCAAAGTGCTCCCTACCCCGTCACGCAGCCCTGCACAAGTGTATAGTGACGCACGCCGCAACCCAAGCAGCGGCACATCATTGCGTCACGCTGCTAATAGCTTCCCGCCACGACTGCACCTCACGGCCTGATGGACGTGCTCCAGAGGACGGCCCCCGGGAGGGAGACTGGGAATCAGCCTCGGCGTTTGAACGGAAATTTACAATAAAATCCCAAAGCCCAGAAACAGACCAGCTTCATCTCAGTATCCAACACAATTACCACGGTGTGCATAGATCACTATAATACACACACCTGTCACCCACCCGCCGCACTGCAGGATCCTGGAAAAACTCGCCTGTGACGGGAGCTTTTTGTCATAGGAAATGCACTGGCAGAAACACCGCATGTAAAGACACTCGCACCCCCTTTAGCAAAACTGATTTTTGTTCCCCTCCGAATAAATACCTTCCTGGAGTCGTCCCGCTCGAACATCCGAGGGACCCTGGAGAGGAGCCTGCAGCTCAGACTGGCACTAGATTGGATGCGTTGGAGTGATGCTACACAGGTGAGTAACCCCCCTGGACTTAATGGGACTCCTTAGATGTGCGTTTGCAGAGTCAGGGCCATGGTGAGCAGTGAGGGCTGGCCACACGCTCCAAGATTATTAGTGGTGTTATTTATCATCTACTCTGCAATAGCACCTAGGAGCCCCAGTAATGGGGTCCTGGTTCACTGCTAGGCGCTGTACATTTTTATTGCTATTAGGCAGGTGTATTACAGTAGTGCCTAGGAGCCCCAGTAATGGACCGGGACCCAATGGTGTGAGGTGCTGTACAAACACAGACCAAAAAGCTGTCATGGGATAAAAGGGAAGGTCCTTTCATGGATTGAGAACTGGTTAAAGGACAGGGAACAAAGGGTAGGAATTAATGGTAAATTCTCAGAATGGAGAGGGGTAACTAGTGGTGTTCCCCAAGGGTCAGTCCTAGGACCAATCCTATTCAATTTATTCATAAATGATCTGGAGAAAGGGGTAAACAGTGAGGTGGCAAAGTTTGCAGATGATACTAAACTACTCAAGATAGTTAAGACCAAAGCAGATTGTGAAGAACTTCAAAAAGATCTCACAAAACTAAGTGATTGGGCAACAAAATGGCAAATGAAATTTAATGTGGATAAATGTAAAGTAATGCACATTGGAAAAAATAACCCCAACTATACATACAACATGATGGGGGCTAATTTAGCTACAACGAGTCAGGAAAAAGATCTTGGCGTCATTGTGGATAGTTCTCTAAAGATGTCCACGCAGTGTGCAGAGGCGGTCAAAAAAGCAAACAGGATGTTAGGAATCATTAAAAAGGGGATAGAGAATAAGACAGAGAATATATTATTGCCCTTATATAAATCCATGGTACGCCCACATCTCGAATACTGTGTACAGATGTGGTCTCCTCACCTCAAAAAGGATATTCTAGCACTAGAAAAGGTTCAGAAAAGGGCAACTAAAATGATTAGGGGTTTAGAGAGGGTCCCATACGAGGAGAGATTAGAGAGGCTGGGACTCTTCGGCTTGGAAAAGAGAAGACTAAGGGGGGACATGATAGAGGTATATAAAATCATGAGTGATGTTGAGAAAGTGGATAAGGAAAAGTTATTTACTTATTCCCATAATACAAGAACTAGGGGTCACCAAATGAAATTAATAGGCAGCAGGTTTAAAACAAATAAAAGGAAGTTCTTCTTCACGCAGCGCACAGTCAACTTGTGGAACTCCTTACCTGAGGAGGTTGTGAAGGCTAGGACTATAACAATGTTTAAAAGGGGACTGGATAAATTCATGGTGGCTAAGTCCATAAATGGCTATTAGCCAGGATGGGTAAGAATGGTGTCCCTAGCCTCTGTTCGTCAGAGGATGGAGATGGATGGCAGGAGAGAGATCACTTGATCATTGCCTGTTAGGTTCACTCCCTCTGGGGCACCTGGCATTGGCCACTGTCAGTAGACAGATACTGGGCTAGATGGACCTTTGGTCTGACCCGGTACGGCCGTTCTTATGTTCTTATGTAAAAAGATGGTCTCTGTCGCCAAAAACTTACAGTCTAAGGATAAGGCCAGAGCCCCACAAGTTTGTATTTGGGGGTTGATGGGGTGGAATAGGGGAGAGTCAAAGGGGATGGGAGGAAGAGGGAGCAGGGCTGTCATAATTAAGATGCATCAGGTGATTATTAATTAGGATTATTTTTCTTCCCCCCAAATCAAAGAACAGGGCCTCTTTGTGCCAGGTGCAGTACAAACATCAGAGAAAGAGGTTCCCTGCCCCAAAGAGCCTGCAGAGTCTCCGAAAAAGAACTAGGCAAAGAACCAATGAACTCTTCTCGTGGGAGTGGATTGAAGATCTGAGGTTAAAAATGCATTCACAGTGCGCCCACAGTGTAAGTGGGAAAAAAGTGTGTGTGTATGGGTGGGGAGGCACGGCTGGCAAGCACCCACAGAGCAGCTGGCAGAGAAAATAGTGAAATAGGTTAAGTCTAGCCAAAGGGGTTAATGGGAGTCTCAAGGCCATTCACAACCATGTCAGGGAGAAACAAGGGCTAGGAAGAACCCAGAGCCACTGATAAATGAGGAGGAGGTTGAAATGAATGACCTGAAACTGGCTAAGATGTCGAGCACTTTTTGTAAATGCGTCATTCCCAAAAAAGAAGTAGGAGCAATTGGGAAGAATATTGATATTAATCAGGTCAGGAAATATTTGGAAAATGGGGCCCATACAGTAACTTCTGGCCCAGCTGCCATGCATCTTGGGGAACTAGCTGAGAAGCTCACTGCACTGCTGACAAGTACTGGGGGGAAATCCTGGGTGACGGGGACCAGAAGACGGGAAAATCAAATGTAGCGTTGATATTCAAACAGTGGAAGAAGAGAGACCTTGACGATTACTGCCTCATCTGTCCACGTTTATCCTTAGTGAAATGATTGAACAAATAACCACAGTAAAACCAGATCCCGAGTACGCAAGATAAACAGACGGGCGAGCCATAAGCAGCATTGAGAGGTTACAAGGAATAAATCAAGTCCAAGAACCTTGATTGGCTTTTTTTTTTTTTTTAATAGGATTACAAATTTATCAGAGGATGGGAATGCAGCCGATGTAACGTACTGGGATTTTAGTCAAACATTTTATACCTTGGCTTGTGAAATCTTACTTGAAAAATTAATTTAAGCTGGCAGGGATCTGAACACTGTTGCATGGATGGAAAATTGGCTAGAAGGCCATTAACAAAGGGCAATGATATATGGCAGTGTAGCAGATGAAAGGCGGGATGTGAGAGTAGGGTAGGAGTAGTGGCTGATGTCCCATCTTATTTGACATCTCCATTAATGATGTGGAAGAGAGAGTAGATGTCACATTAGTTAAATCCACAGAGGATCCTAAATGAGAGGCATTGTGACATCCGTAAGGACAAAGAACTAACACAAAAGGACCTACCAGGTTAAGTCCTCAGCTCGTGTAAATCACTGTAGCTCCTCTGAAGTCAATGAAGTTATTTTGATTTACACCAGCTGAGATCTGGCCCCTGGAGAAGCTGGAGACATGGACAGAAAATACAAGGGAAGACATCTGAGGGGAAATAATCCAAAGGACAGATCTTTGTTAGGAGGGTGAAATCTGGAAAGCAACTATGCTGAAGCAGCCCTCAGGTGGGAAGGGGAAAGCAGAACAGACCTGAGTTTGTGATGCAGTACAGCAACGGCCACACCAACACAAATGGTGGATCCCCTTGGCTCTATGCACAGAGACATCTCATTTCAGCACAGGCACGTCATGACAGCTAGTTGGAAATCTTTTGCCAGCATTTGTATTTCAATGAAAACTGCCTTTCGGAAGAAATGGACATAGCACAGGAAAATGTCTAGCGTCAGCAATGTTTTTTCAGGTTTTCAAGGCAAAGGTTTCAGATTCCGACAACTGAAAAGCAAAAGCAAATCAGGTTTGGCTTTTTGAGCTGTCCGTTTTTCTCTGAAACGCCCACTGTTTTTCCACCGACGTTTCGGTGCCACCAAATATGTTTCAGAAAAACATAGGACTGGAAGGGGGTCTCGTGGGCCATCAAGTCCAGTCCATGTTTTCCCAGGCAACACTGTCACATCATCCCCGTTCAGAAACTTACCAAGCACCATCTTAACTCTCATTAGGTTCCCCCCACTGCCTGCTCCTATTGGGAGTCTGTTCCAGAACCGCTCCTCCTGGCGGGCTCTGCATTTTAATTTCATTTTAAATGAAGCTTCTTAAACATTTTAAAAACCTTATTTACTTTACATACAACAATAGTTTAATTATATATTATAGACTTATAGAAAGAGACCTTCTAAAAGCATTAAAATGTATTACTGGCACGTGAAACCTTAAATTAGAGTGAACAAATGAAGACTGGGCACAGCACTTCTGAAAGGTTGCTGACCCCTGCTCTAGAGGGAATACTTCTTCACTGCAGGGGGCGCTGTGACCACCTCTGGAATATTGTATTGCATGGTGGGCATCATGGTGCCCAAACCTGGGGGGGGAAGTTCAGAGAAGTGCAACAAAAACTATCATGAGACTGGAAGGACTGACAAGGGAAGAGAGGAAACAGATCTGGTGGGGTTAAGCAATGATTCCGGGCAGGGGACCAGATAGCCCAGGACTTGCAAGACTCGAAACACCCAGAAGGGGAAGAAGATAGGGTGGTGTGAGGGCTAATGACTGGAGTTATGGGAGGAAAATAGGAAGGCTTCAATCAAGGAAGTCCTGCTTGTCAAGGAGATGGATCAAACTGTGAAATAGCCTCAAAAGAGCGGAAGCCACATTGCTTGGGACATTTTAAAACTAGAGTGGACTGAACACTAGACAACCTCCTGGAATGGACCAACCCTGCATTGGCTGTGAGGTATGGGCTGGACGATCTCTTCGGTCCTTTTCATCTCTAATGTCCAAGCATCAGAGCCTCAGCGGGTTTCAATGGGCATAAAAAGAGGAATGGCTAACAAAGTAGCCCCAGTTATAACAGTTAATGCTAACAGTCTGGAAGGGGTACGAAAGCATTAAGCTTGGTAAAGCCAATCTAGATCCAGAAAGTCTAGTACAGCAAGTTCTACATTCCTCGATGGCACCGCTTATGGTCAATAGGGCGGTGCTGATGGACAGCAGCTGAGGAGCTGGCCTGTATTTCGGTGACAATCACACACACACACACACCCTGAGAGTGGAAACATACACACACAGAATCACACATGTGCACTGCTGCGGAAACATGAGAACACACGGAAGCACGTTAGTGTGTGCAAGGGAGCACACGCACACCTCCCCCTGCAAGGAAGATGGGGCAGAAACTCACTGTTGTTTGCGGGTCAGCTCCTGCTCCTTCTGCACCAGGTCCTGCTTGAGGGAAGCCAGCATCTCCACGCTGACGTCGACCTGCCGGGAGAGCTCCGTCGCCCGGTCCTCCAGCTCCTGCTTCTCCCGGCTCAGCCTCACGCTCTCCTGCTTGGCCTTCTCCAGCTCTGAGCTCTTCCGGTCCAGCTCCACCTGCAGCCGGCCCACCTGCGAGGCGATCTTCTGCTCCACCTCTTCCGTCAGCTTCTCCAGCCGCTTGTCCACCTCCAGCTTCTCGAAGGCCCGGATCTTCAGGCGGGTCAGGCCTTCCTCATAGGCAGCATCCACCGCGGCAGCAGCGACAGCGGCGGCAGCGGGAGGGGTGGTGGCCGAGCTCATGGCCTTGCGGGTGAAGATCTCGGTCAGTGGGATCTCGATCTCGTGCACGTAGCGGGACGCAGAGGAGGAGACGGGCTCCAGCTCGTCGGCCGAGATGAGGTCGCAGGCAAAGCGCTGCTCCTTGCCCTGGAAGGAGGTGCTCTCAAAGATGTCCCGGCGGGCGGCCGGGGTCAGCAGGGTGGCATCGGACGCCAAGGGGAAGACGGTGGCATCGCAGACGCTGTTGGTCTTGGAGAGGATGTAGAGGGTCTCATAGGTGTGGTTGTACTCTAGGTGGGCCCGCAGCGAGGAGAGGCTCCGGAAACGCTTGTGTTCCCCGCAGCGTGGACAGCGGTAGGGCAGGTCCAGAGAGGCCATCCCTCAGCCAGAGCCGCTCCGCCTGCCACGCAACCCTCCGCAGGAAGCAAGCAGGGCCCCTGTCATGGTGCAGGCCAGGGGGCGGCGGGGGCACAGGGAGGGGTGCCGGCGCTGGGGGGAAAAGGGCACTGTGGGGCAGGGTACTGGCTCCTTAAGGGCATTTCCAGTTAAGGGCCGAGAGGCAGATGTGGCGAGCAGGCGGGCGGTGAGCCTGAGGGAGGTCCCTGCACCATCGAGCGACGCCGGCACCAGGCACTGAAAGAGAAAAACAATGTCAGCGGTTCATGAGCAGTGCTTTCCCCTTCCCTTCCCGCAATCACTCCCCCCACAACCCCTCTCCTTCACCCCCACAGCTACCACTTCTTGTTCCCCTCCCTTCCCCCAGGACCCCTTAGCTCTCCCCTCCCCTGTCCTCTCCCACGCAAACACCTGTCCTTCCTATTCCCCTGCCTCGGGATCTCTCTCCTTCCCCAGCTCCTCTCCTGGGTGGCTTTGCCCATAATGTGTAAAGAGACAGCCCTCTCCCCCCGCCAGGCTGGAGGTTTTAAAGCCCCACTCTGTCTGTGAATGTTTGCCTGAGATGGTTTTCTAGAAGATCTGCTCTAGTCAAACCGGGAATTGTTCTCTGGCCTGCAGGAGGTCAGACTAGCTGACCGCAATAGCCCCTTCTGCCCTCGAGTTCAGCCAGCTAAACGCCCGTGGCCTTGCGCCCGCCCCATCCGGTGGCTGCGATGCCACTTACAGAAGGCAAAGACAGCAGGTTCAGATGTAGTTGCTAGAACCCGTGAGGCCAACATCCCGCTCCCATGCACATGAGACTCAGAAGAGGAACAAATGGTGGAGAAGAGAAAGATGGAAAGCCTGTGACAACAATGCCCGGGGGGGGGGGGGGGGGGGGGGGGGGGGGGGGGGGGGGGGGGGGGGGGGGGAGTGCTGTCTCAGGGTGGGCTCTGGCTCCACCAGATTCAACGCCAAGGATGAATTTGACCCAAGGTGATCCAGGGACGACCACCAGGCACCAACAAATCGAAATCTCTGGAGATCTGCAATGGCGGGCCCAAGAGAAGGGCTTTCATAAAGTAATCGCTGCCCCTCAGCACAAAACCCGCACACAAGGTGGTACAGCTGTTGCGGGCCAAGGTTGAGATGTCTTGATAGAGTAGGTTGTGTGGGGAACATAGGGGCTGGAATAGCAGCGGGCTGGGAGTCAGGAGCGAGGGACATTGGAAGAGCTGTGTGGGAACCCCAGGAGGGGCTGCAGATCAGGAGGAAGGGGCATTGGCAGAGTTTTGGGTGGGGAGCCCAGGGCTGGGATAGCAAGGGGCTACGGGTTTGGATTGAGGGGCATTGGCAGAGCTGCGTGTGTGGGAAATACACGATTTCCTGAGGATAATGAGGCAACTGTTACCACCCCTGCTGAGGATCTGTAAGGAAAGCATTATTTACCAAACTAAATGCTTCTTCCCTTTCGGATGAGGAGGAAAGGAAGGGAATTTAATCAAGTGTGAAATTGACATCTGCCTTGGGCAAACATACCAGACCCCCCCTTGATCCTTGTTAACTAACGCTAGGGAAGCCTCAGTGTAGATAGCTATCCGAAACCAGTCAGAACTGATCACGCGCCGGCACTGGAAAATGCATTCGTTATTCAGCTTGGCTTCTCCTGCGCGGCTTCTTCTTCTGGGCACCGGAGGGATTTTCTTTGTGACGGCAGCCTTGAAATTAATGATGGGAATGACCTATTGGATCACCCAGTCCATCCCCTTCAGCAGGACCGTCCCCTGCAATTCTACTCTGTGGTACCTTCTCCTGTGCAACTTCACCCAGTCCAGTTGCAAGTGTCCCAAACAAATGGGACTTCCACCACTTCCACGGGGGGGACCATTCCACGGCCTAATAGACATCAGAGCCAGGCTATCCAGCTTCCTGCTCTCCAGCTGAAATTTCCCTGTGCTTGATTTCCCCACATGGCACTTTGCAATTGCCTGTCTCTCTTTCCCCTTCCGTTGGGTGCACGCAAGCCATATTTATTCTTTTGAGTCGTCTGATCCTTTAGCTAAGTGCAAGATAAAAAAATACCCAACGCCCGTGGTGAACACTGACCATTTATTCCTGCTGTTTGCTCGTCTGTCTCAGCCCATCCTTGCATCAGCCACAGGCCCCAACTGACAAGGTAAGTGGGGCAAACGCTGCCTGGCAGTAGTTGTTACATTTGCCTCTTTAGAAATGGGGGATCCTTGGTTACTTATTTAGCCCATGCTATTCGCCGCTTCTCCTGTACCTTAGTCTTCTCCTTCAGTGGCTAACACCCCGACACACAAAGAGGCTGTATTTGTGCACATGGGCATTATAGTATAATGGGGAAGAATCTAATATGCTGGAATGAATGGTAGCACTCCTGAAAAGTCCTGGAGTGATAACCCTGGAGACCAGAATCCTCCATTTCTGGTACAACATGGGCAGTGACAATGCCAACTCCCTGTGTGCACACACATAGCCCCGCACCCTGACGTGGTGGGAACACCTCTAGGAGTCTGGAGAACTTGGTCTCCATGGGTCTTTGAGTCCTCTGCTGCAAGGGTCAGCACCATGCTCCAGTTTGACATGAGCACGAGCCGGCCATCTCTTATATGCTCCCACACCACCTTCGGCCCCAGAAAACAGCCAGAGACTGTACCGTGCGTCTGCGAGCAGGCTTGTTATTAGAGGTGAGGGCTGAAACACACAGAAGCAGCAGGTTGATTTGCCCAAGCAGCACTCACCCTGCAGGGCCGGGGAAAGCGTTAAACCATTCTGACTAGCAGAAAACAATGTGCATCGGCATGACGTGGAAATCTCAGGGGACAACGGATAGGCCCTGACAGGGAGCCAGCACAAACAGAGGGCCGCTCTCGTTGTGCATCTAACATACAACTCGCGTCTCTCCTCTGTGCGCTTCATCGTCCACCCACTGGGCTGGAGGGAATCTGGGAGTCAGGGGCTGCGCAAAGGCCTGAAAGGACCATTGTCATCATCTAGTCTGACCGTCTGCATAACGCAGGCCTGAGAACCTCCCCCAGAGATTCCTGTCTGAGCTATAATCACCATCATTTCTGCTGCTAGGGCGTTCCCCAGGACTCAAACCCGGGACCTCTGGCACCCTAGGCGAGGCATTAAAAGAAGCCCATAACTCACGCACGGTCAGGGGTATAGTGACATACGCAGCAGATGTTCTCAGGAGCTTGCGGAGGACAGGACTCAAATTCTCAGGCCTTGGGTATTGTTCAGGTTCAGGGACTGGAGCACATTGCCCTGAGCTACCTAGCGGCTCTAGTGAGTTATCGACTGAAGTCATTGGGGCCACCTGCCATTGAGGGTTGCCCAATCTACGTTGGCCTTTTGAGAAGTACCTTTCTAGTCATGCAACCTCACTGGAATCCAAGAAATTTCCCTGTGATCTCATTCCAGGTTGAACTCTTTAGAACTGACTCTTACAGGGTAATCCCCACTCCAACCTGAGTCAGCGGCAAAACTCCCATTGACTAAAATGGAAGCAGGATCAGGCTGCAGATTAGGTTTCCATGCCAGAAAGAACAGTTCTCCTCATGCCAGTTTTGCATTAGGCCATGGTTCCTTCATGGCTTTTAGCCGGCCTCCAGCAGCGGCCAATATCTGATGCTTCAGAAGAAGGAGATTTTCTCCTTCTCCGACTATTACACTTGCCTGTTGGAACTGATCCCTGTGCAGAAGGCAAATGCACAAGTCCATTCGCAGAACTGGGCAGGACACAATTTACTCATCTCACAAAATTCTTTGAGATATTCCATGATATTGACAAATTTTCCCACCTTGAGTTGGGACAAAAAATAAAAATCTCAAAATTTTTTGCAAACCAACATGAGAATTGATTCAGGGTCAATGGCAGAGGCGCCGACTTCTGTTTTTGCGGGGGGGTGATCCTCTCCACCCCCCTCCCCTCCGTGTGAGCGGTGGGCGGAGCCTTAGGGGGAAGAGGCCAAGCAGGGGCAGGGCCTCTGGGCGGAGCGGGGGTTGGGGTCACGTCCAGGTGCCGGGGCACACAAAAGATTAATCCGGCCCTGCAGGTGCTGAGCACCCTCTATTTTTTTCACGGGGCTCTTGAGCCCCGGAGCACCCACTGAGTCAGCTCCTATGGAAATGTTTCATTTTGATTTTGACCTTTTTTAGATTTAAAATCTTTTTTTCCCCACTCTAAATTCACTAACATCTCAAAACAAAAAGCCAGTTTGACTCAAAACCCCCACAACTTTGTGTTTCAAAAACGTTAAAGCAGGGGCGTGTTTCACAGCTTTTGAAACTTTTTCCCCCTCCCTATATCTTTGTGAGTCGGGAGATTCGTTAACAGCGACCCTGTGTCACGGAGAGTGTTGGTTTTGACGAATTGGCATTTTCGGCACAATACGGTTCATCGAAAAATTCCCAGTCTGCTCTCTCGCATAGGCGCCGACTTTCTTCTTTCTGGGTGGGTGCTCCGCACGAGGCCCCGCCCCTTCCCCCAAGGCCCCACCCTTGCTCCGCCTCTTCCTGCCCTCACTCCGCCCCCTCTCCTCAGCGGTTCCCACCTGCTGCCGAACAGGGGAGGGTGGCTGGTGGGTGCTGAGCACCCACTATTTTTTTCCCTGCATTTGCTCCAGCCCCGGAGCAAGCACGAAGTCAGCACCTATGCTCTCTCAGCCCCACTTTGAACTCAAGTGGGTTTGAGGAGGTGAAGAGTCCTGGTCTGGGATTCTCTGGCCTGTCCTAGGCACAAGCTCAGAGTAGAGGATCACAATGGTTCCTTCTGGCCTTTGTGCATCCTTTGTTGCGAAGCGCGAGTTTCACGTTCTACCCGCTTGTACAATGCTGTATTTAGAGGGGGATTCCTTCTTGACCCCTGCCCTGATCATCAGAGGCTTGACACAGGCTGATTACACTCAGCTTGCACAGCCACCAATGTTGCTGTTGACAATGAGCCCACCTGGAAGGTCTCACAACTTCAAGAAGCAACCAGCCTCTTAAGACGAAGCATTATCCATCAATGTATATTTCCAGAGCCCCTTGCTTCTCGAAAAGAAAAGCCAAAGCACTTTGCAAACTGACCAGAAATCACTCTGCCCTCCAAGGAAATGAAGCCTCATCTGGGGTGGAGCGCAGCCTCTGTCATACATCAGGGTTTAGGACAGGGTGTGAAAGAGAAACGGCCAGATTCTCTGCTGCAGCGAAGGTGTGCTTAGCACTGCAGAGAGGGGCGTCGTCAAGGAGTTGGCTACAGATTCTCTAACCAGCCCCAGGCTGGAGCAACGTGGGTACAACAGGTGCAGGAACGCTATAAAAGGAAGCAAGGCAGAGCGCTAGTTTGTTTCGGTGTCCATATAATGTTGCTGGATTACATGCTACTCAGTTTGGCTGGCACAGGCTTAATTAGGGAAATCCATCTCATTGAGACATCTCTCGGGGAAGCTATGATATTCGATTGATCTGACAGCTGCTTAGTAGGGACGGTGACTCTGCCTAATGGGGATGCCTTTAGGTGATTTTCTGGTACTAAGATCCACGTGGGTCTCTCTTTTGTGCTTGCTCTTCCCTAACAGAAGATTTCAGACCCTACACAGTGGTGACACAACCTGGGAGTGGATGACCTACTGCCCCTCTGCCTAAGATATTTCCTTCAATACTATTCTGCAGCAGGGAGTTCCAGAGGTTAATCATAGAGGGTGTGACAGCGACTGCTGGAGTTAAGGTTGGACAAGCATTTCCATCTTAACCTTTGGGATTCCTTATGACCAGGTGTTACTTATGCCCAGGCCTAAATTTTGGAAAATTTTACCTTTCAAGCTGAAATTTTTGACCGGCTGTAATGCTGTCAAACCTCCGGGGCAGGGTACAAGATAGAAATTTTGGCAGGAAATCACCATCCTTGTGAACTGGCTAAGCATCCTGGTGAACGCTGGGTTTGATTGGACGGAGTTATGACCAGTGTGTTTTCTAGACAGAGTCTGCTCACCAGGCCCATAAAATGTGCTACTAAGTAAAGCTACTCTGAGCATACTCACCTGCTCGGGCAGTGCAAATATTGTGAGATTAGGAGCTGGGCAGCTGGTAAGGATTACAAGAAGAGGGGCTCCCTACTACAGAGCTTGTTGGATGTGAAAGATGGTGTCCAGCCAGAGAGCATGAAATTGCAGAATGTGGAGTTGGTTTTGGTTTTTGTTGTTGTAAACCCAGGTGTAGTAGGAAGATAGCCTGAAACATAAACCCTTGTATCAGAGGCTTGAGGCCTGAACTAACGTAGTGGTCAAAGCTTTGCTGATATAAAGCAAAGTCAGGTTGTGAGCAGGAGGCAGGCACTGCTCACAGAATCTGGCAAGAACAGGGCTGATCTTGCAGAAATACACATTCCTAAGTAGTGCTAGGCACAGATCACTCCTGCAAACACATTCCAGAAGGGTGGTCCCAGAACATCTCGATACCAACACATTCCCCAAAGAGAACAGGAACACGCTGACCTATCTTAAAGATAAGGTCAGGATGACAGCCTGATGGATGGAGATGTTTTGATCAAACCAACATGTACAAGGTAATGGGTGGTGGCTAGCAACGTCAGAGGGTGGCACCTAGCCATGTCAGAGGGGCAATACGTAACTTGTTTGTATCGATGTATAAAGAGGTATCTCAGAGGGAGTGTCTTTGCCTGGCCTAGGGGGGAACGGAAAGTCCCGCCGTTCACTGAGCTGGTCCATTGTTAGGGGCATCCATGTATTAGTGGTCCGGCAGAATTTGCAAGTTACTAGCACCATGCTCAATCGACAATAAACCTGGCCATTTGCCTTCGTCCCTCAACGGTTCTTGTGGTCATTGGGCAGTTCAATTGAGGTCTGCTACCTGCACAGAGCTGGGATGGCACAAAGAGAGAACACACACACACAGCCAAACATCTGACTACACTAGGAAATTCCATGAAAAAACTCCATTAAGAGAATGCAAAGGCTGCATGGGTGAGCATTCAAAGTCAGGAAACGCCCCGGTGAAAGTGGCAGGCTCCCCCTTAGTGCTGCCCCCTCTTATTTTAGGGGCTTTCTCAGGTGCCCATCACCCTGGTATCTAAGTTTGTGGGAGGAGTGTTGAGCGAAGGGACTGAACCCATCTCTTTCCAGCCATGACTCTTGGGTGATGTGGTGATCAAAACCAACGGCGAAAATACCTGAGGGTTGGGAGTTTCAGCGGCATCCAAATCATTCCAGGGAGGAAGGGGGGGAAGCTGGATTTGTCCCCATTGGAACAGGCCCGGGTTCTCCTCCCCCAGAAGCCACCGATCCCCCACAATCCACATGGCTCCTGGGGGATCTGCCAGATAGCAGTGGCCGGCTCCTGGGAGCCCCTGCTTATGTCTTCCCAACAGCCCAGCTCTGCTGGAGGAGTGTGCCAAATGGATGCAGCATGGCGGGGGCGAAAGGGGGACCACAGTGTGGGTACCTGGCCTTGCCCCACCTCTGCCACAGACTGAGCGGATTTGCCCGCCCGGGACAAGAGCTCTGGGATGGGGTTGAAAACTGGGCCGAGGGTCCCCGCAGCGTGGCAAATATTGGGGGAATGCCTGGGCACATTGGCATCTCGCCAACTGACGCCAACAAAGCTGCCGCAGCATAGCTCCAGGCTTTCTGCCTTGTGCCAGAGGCCGGGTCTGCGGAGGCTGCACTCCCAGCTGCTATCCCTCAGGCACGTGGCTTTGCCTTGTTCCCCATCCCAAATATCATCCACAGAGCAACGGGCGGGGACCCGGCACCGCGCGCCCCGTCACTGCCGGGGCTCATCATGCCGAGAGGTACTGGTGATCGCGTGGCTCACAGAGCTCTGGGAGACCGAAGGGTGCGGGGACACCCAGTTAACAGCACTGCCGGGATACGTCAATCACCGGCCCCCTGCCTATGACAAAAGGGGTCGGGAACCCAGCCAGGAGGGGCTTTGTTGAGTGTTGTGTGCCCGCATATGGGAAAGCAGAACACACAAAACTGAGGCCTGGTCTATACTTAAAGGTAGGTGCTCAGGGGGGTGAACAATCCTCACCCCTGAGCGCTGCAGCTATTCAACCTAGAGTAGATGCTTCCGTCCACCTAGCTACTCTCCCATGGCGAGGGGGGAGCTCCTACACTGATGGAAAACCCTGCCCATCACAGTAGGTTGTGTCTAAACTATGGGGTGATGTCCTAGTTATGCTGCTATAGTCTCTGTGTCATAGGCCTGGCCCGAGAGAGAGACAGCGGCAGGAAGAAAGCCAAGTAGCAAGATGTATGCATGGTGTGACCCTGGGGGAGCCTCGAGGAAAGTTCTAGGTCTGGTGATGGCTAACGAGGCTTGGGGCCATCAGCAAAGAAGCTGTCCCCTGGGTTTTTCTGGGTCCTCCTGCATTTGGAGAAGCAGGACTTCGGCCATTCCTTGTAAATTACCAAGACTGCATCAGAGAAAATACCATCCATTTCTACTTCCAGCCGCAACTACCTACTAAGCCTCACATTTTTGGTTAGCCGCTCAGCTCAGGAAGGGTAACCCTCTCATCAGCTGTAGTATCTAGAGACCCGAGCTGAGATCAGGGCCTCGCTGTGCTACAGGCACAGAGTAAGAGACGCTCCCTGCCCCGAGGGCTTCACAACCTAAACAGATAAGCCTGGAAAAAGGTGGGAGAAAGGAAGCATCATGATCCCCACTTTACAGATAGGGGATTGAGGCACAAAGAGATTCAATGAACTGGCCACGGTCACAGCAGGGTTTTGGAGAACTAGAGGGCATTCAGAGACGGGTGACAAGAAGAATCAAGGGCTTGAGGAAACCCTCTTGTGAGGAGAGATCGAAAACGCTGGGATTTGTTACTTTGAAACAAATAAGATGGGGACATGAGAAGAGTCTATACAGCTTCTGTTCTCCCTGTCTGACATGAACAAGGGAACAGTCAAATACAATACAATAAAAGGTGGTCACATTCAAAACCGATCAAACACAATGTGTAATTAGACTGCGGAACTCATTGCCACAAAGTGTAACGGAGGTCAAGAATTTAACCAGATTCACAAAGGGACGGGACATTTATATGGATAACAACTCTGGATATTCTTGTTATAATTAACACTAACCATTTTGGAAGGGATATTAGACCTCATGCTTCCGGATTTAAGCCAATCTCTAGCTATTAGAGATCAGGGTGAGGTCTTATGTGGGGAGCAGATTATCCCACATCTGCCACTGTGGGGTTCTTACACCTTCCTCTGAGGCATCTGGTTCTGGCCCCTACCAGGATGATGGACTTGGGGCTCTGATCAAGTCAGGACATGCATCTGGCAAAGCCAGGATTTGGATCCAGACCTTCTGTGTCCCAGTCTAGTGCCTTAACCACAGACCCATCCTTTCTACTCAGAGCCTAATGAATGTCCTCCAGAGACACCCACTGTACAGCACCTAATGTAAACCCAACCAGCAATTCGGGAACGTCTCCACTATTAGAAACAAAACACAGGCAGACAAACAAGCCACAGACGACAGCAAAGGCACAGGCCTAGACTATCCCCCAGATCCGAATTCCCCCAGACTTCAGAGAGTCCCAGATCCACACCCATATTCTGTGGCTTGAGCACCTCTCAACTTAACACCATTAAGGGGGGGGGGGGACTCCCCATCTGAACACCCAGCCTGGTGAGCTGTATTTTATGATTCACAATAAAGAAAAAAATTACAAGGAACCAGTTTTTCATCCTAACCCATTTTGGAGCCTTTATAGGGTGTTAACAGCACTGGCTCAGTTGTTTATTCTAGAAAATAATACGCTGGCGCTAGACCCAAACAGCAGCCAAGAACAATCCATTCCCTTCCTCAGCCCTCCCCCAGATGGGAAGGTGACCCCTACGTAAACTAACCCCCAGGCCCACCTCGTCACTGATGGGGGAGCACTCACACATAATCCCACCTTACACGGAGTCACAAGAGATTTGCTTCTTCAATGCAGCGTCTGTCGCCTAGAGGGACTGGGCCAGACGCACCACCCAGTGCATGAAGGACAACCTCAGCAGGCAGAACCCAGATGGCTGAGCGGTGGAAGAAGTACCCGTTCTAGAGCGGAGATATCCAGAGCCAGGGATATGGGACCTCATTGACTATGGTACCCAGGGAAGACGGATGGAAGTCAGTGGTATCTCTCCTGCGGCAAAGCCTTGCTCAGGTACAGCTGCCTCTGTGAGTATAGGGCAGGGGGGCACAAGCTGTATCCACAGGGACAAAGGGTGGCCAGACGATTCCCCCAGGAACTCATGCAAGTCTTTAGCGTGCTGCCCATCTCCGCTGCAAGCTCCTGATCCTGGCCCCAGCACCCAGGCTGAGTAACCTGGTGGGATGCTAGAACCGGCACTGTGGCCACAGAGCAACAGCTTTGCCCCAGCCTGGCCTTCCTCCAGCATGACCACCCCCGTGGCCTCCGGTTCCAGGGTATTCAGGAGTTGCAGAGCCCAAGGATGGGATGCCAGTGGCCAGCCTCTGCTTCCCCGGCCCACGGAACCACATTAGCTCCATGGTGGATGTGAGGGTGGAGAGGGTTTTACCACTGTGCCGTTAGTCGAAGGCACTCAGGACACATTGTGAATGAAGGTTTGTCCTTGATCCCTCTGTATCCTGGGATGTCCCCTCTATACTCCTGACCAGGATTTTGAGACAGCCAAAGCCTCAGACAATCCACCCCAGGTGTTACCCAGAGGCCAGGACTTCAGGAGTTTAGCCAGGGCAACTTATCCAGTTGAAGTTTCCTTACATGAGGGGCAATCAATAGACAGACGGCGGGCCCAATCAGAACCGCCAGACGCTTCTGAACGGACCCCGAAATCTTTTTTATTTCCTTATTATTATCATCATCATTATTGTTATTATTTTTTAATTATTTTCTCTGGAACCTGGACCTTGACTACACCTTGACCAAGGACTTTGGACCTTGACAAAAAATAATTGCCTACCCCTGCCTTAGATGTATTTCCCAAGAGCCTGCAAAGTCCCTCCCAGACACTGCCGACAACCCACTATTGCTAAGAAAGTCCCTGAGGTTCTGGAAAAACACCCGGCTCCATGTTTATTCCCTCTTGGTGACTCCAGATCAAATGTGCTCCCTTTCTAAGCCAGAAAAGGATCGTTCTAACTGCTGGTGCCAGAACCACCCAGCACACCGAGGCTCGGCGAATCCCACCGAGCCCTCTCCAGGGCCCACACCAGTGCCAGCAAGGAAGATTTTGCAACTGGAAATGGGCCAGCCATTGTGCTGGCTTTGTTTGAGCAGGGCTGACCGGAGTGACAAACCCCCCTGTGTGAGTCCAGTGAGCAGGTATGAGTGGAAGGTGCAGCTGGGGCCATGTCTTCCCAGCTCACAACTTCCAGCCGGCCAGAGAGCGAAGGGTGAGATGAAAACACCCAACGCACCAAAGTCCATTCTGGATCTACACAGACTCGAAGCCCAAGGCTCCCATTCATCAGTCTTCGCTGCTTTCTCCTGCCTTCATCTGCGCTGCACTTGTTTAACCAAGGGACGCCCTGGGAATTCTAGCTTGTTAAATCGCCTTAAGAACCTTTCACCGAAAAGCCGCTCCGCTGATGTGAGCTGCTCTCTCTCTCGACCCCCCATTTCATTAAAGCAATTGTTTGAGAACTCCATTAATCTCAGTCTCATCTTATTTACGGGCTCGCTCTCTCCTGTGCTGTGGACATGTCTGTCTCCCAAACAGTTGCCCATGGCGATGGATAGATACCAAGGCCGCATAAGTTTCCATGTGACAACCTGAGTTTCATCGTTAATTTCGGGAAATATGTAGTTCAGCCCGGATTCTGGGGATACTGCACTAAGTGATTTTACTTTGGCTCGGTGAATGCTTTGGAAAAATGGGATCGGATCTCCCACAGAAATCATGAGGCTTGGGAGATCCATTTTTAGTGAAAACCATCCAGGGAAAGAAATACCCCTATCATTTATGCTGGAAGAATTTATAGCACGCCCCCCGATATTTGTAATTGTCCAAGTTGGACACTTACATTCTGGTCCTTCACCAGCTTGATTTTAGATTTTGCGGGAGTTACACAAATCAGCTATTCTGCATTTTAATATATTACTATCACATGAGTTACCGCTTGCTACAGTCTGCTGATGTGACTCCATGACACACAATACACTGCCTATAACTTTATTTTAATACAGTCTTTCATACTTCCGGATGCTTTTCGGCTTTAATAACAGTTACAGAATTCAGCATGAGGCTATGAACATTTTATGGCCCAGTTTTTAATCTCCTCCTACATTAGGGTAGCTCCATCAGCACCAAGGGAGTTTTTATTGGTTTATGCTGGTGTAACTGGGAGCAGAATCTGGCCCTTTTTCTGTATCTCGAGAGACGACAAGATGTGTGTGCTATCCTCCTATGGGTGCCATGCACAGATGGTCATCAGCAAGTGAGATTTACATCTTGACCATAAAAACTGTCTCTTCATAACATGAACAATGCTCCGGATTTAATAGAATCATGACCGGAGTCATTCCTACCGTTAACATAATCGAAAATGCATTACTGTGTATGCATGCAGACTGACAGATCGAGCTCACTACCCAGGGATAAACTGGTTTGAAAATGAAATTGACACCAGTATTATTCTATCAGTTACACCTGAGTTTCACCACTGATTCAGCCTTAAAATCTGTTATGTTTTTAAATGAACAACCAGGGAAGCAGAGAATCATGCAAACCATCCATCTAGAAATGACTGCCTGGTTATTATTATTATTACAGGCAGAATGGGGGTGGAGGGGAAGGAAGAAAAGATCTTGCTTCATACATCCAGCATGCGATTGCTGCTGGTTACCCCCAGCCTGTTTACCTCCATTTCTTCCCACCTTCTGGAGGCGCTGGCAAAAATCAGCAGCATCTTAGCGGGTTCATTCCAACCCAGTGTAAACCCCCCCCTCCCTATGTCAGCACACATACAGGGTGTGTGTGTGTGTAATAAACGTGTGAGCACACATGCAGGGTGTGTGTGTGTGTGTGTAAGTGTGTGTGTGTGTGTGTGTGTGTAAGTGTGTGTGTGTGTGTGTGCTGATCTAATCTGAAAATAAAAACCTCGATCCTCAGTCTCCCTCTCCGGTGCATTTCTCCTGCACCTGAAACGTGCCGATTTCCCACCCCCTCCGCCAAGACATTTGAAACCACGGTGCGTTCCGTACCTGCTAGCGGCGGCGCTGCCCCCC
Source organism: Platysternon megacephalum (assembly GCA_003942145.1). Lineage (NCBI taxonomy): Eukaryota > Metazoa > Chordata > Testudines > Platysternidae > Platysternon > Platysternon megacephalum. The sequence goes on from QXTE01000120.1 coordinate 3,792,253, forward strand.
GCCTCCGGCCATGCTCCGCTCCGAGGGGGGGGGGTGCAGAGAGGAGCCCCCCGAACGCTCCCCGGGGAGCCGGGCTCGCGAGCTCCTGGCGCGCGGCGGCGGATGATGCCAATGCCCGGGACGCTGCTCAATCCATACCTGTCCCCGGCTCCTCCAGAGAGGGCAGCAACCCCCGAGCCGCCGGAACCCAGAGAGGGTGGGACTGGGGCCAGCCGGAGGGAGGGGAGCGCTGGCTAGGGCTGTCCCGAGCCTTTGTTGGTGGGCGCTGGAAGCCTGGCCGCATCCGAGGGGCTGCGGGGCCAGACACACGCACACACCCCCGGAGGAGGAGGAGGAGGAGGCGGCGTGTGATGAATTCAGCAGCGCCCAGCTCGCTGCAGAGAGACCTCCATTTCCAGGCGAGCAGCAGCAGCAGCAGCCGAGCGACAGGAGCCGGGGCAGGGGAGACCCCAGGGCCGGGGAAGCAGGAGATCAGTGATGGCACCTGACTCCCAGCTGCTCCCCCGCCGGACTGGGCTTGTGCCCCGGGGAGCGGGGAGGATGCAGCCGCCGCCGCATCCCTGCCGGTTCTGCAGCCGGACTCTCCGCCTCGTGTGCTCCTCTCTCCCCCCGGCCTCTGCCTCCGCCTGCTGCAGCGCGCTCCCACCGCCCCCGATCATCCTCCCCTCCCTCCGCCTGGAGAAGCCGGGGAGCGCCACATGGCGCCCCACGCGAGGGAGCGTCTGCAAACTCGCCAGGCCATGCTCGGGGAAGATGAAACCCCCCCGGCTTTGCAAGGTCCCTTGGCTCTGGGGCTGCGGAGGTCCCTGGCGGTGGGGGTGGGTACAGGGGTGAGGAGGTGACCCCCCAAGGTGCCCGGCTGGGATCCCCTGCAGCTTGGAACAGCACCTGCCGGGTTATTTTGTACTTGGTCTAGCTGCCCATCACCCTGCTTTAAATGTTTGGTTCTTATTTATTTCCCCTGTGTCTGACTCGCTTGCCCATGGGCGGCTTTGCCTGATCTAAGCGAAGCCTGACCTCAGTAAACCACTGGGTGGTTAGGTCATAATGAAGGGATCAATAATGCAACACGTTGCATCTCCCAACTCAGGGAACCGCTGCCCAGGGAAGGAAAGAGTTAAGTGGCATTGTGGCACTGCAATGGATAGCGTGCGGGTGCCCTCTGTTGGATGGAGTGTGTGTCATAGGGCCCATATTGCTCTAACTTACTGGAGATTCTCCTGTAGATAGGAAATTACGGTTGTCATCTGCTGCACATCACACAGTAGCCCGGGCTCAGATCCCCCTGTACACAAGCACAGGAACCCTGCTACTTGAGCTGAGGAGAATCTTCCTTACTCTTAACTGTGTAGGGGCCTATGGCACACTGTTCTGGTTCCCTCCAGACGACGGCAGCGAGACAAACACAGGTCACTACAGTGATACTATTTAACACTTATCTTGCCCTTCCCTCTCCAAAGCACTTCACAGACATTCATTTATTTTTGGTGCTTTTGATCCACAGAAGGGTTTTACCATCACTAGCTCATTCACCCTCACCCACCCTGCAAAGTGTGATCAGCATCATAAACCCCTCTGGGCAAGTACCAGGTCTTTTCTATTTCGGTGTCAAGCACGGAGCACACCTACGACACGGTATAAATACATAGTGAGGACAATAATGGTAATTTATAATAGCCACAGTGCCCAGCACTTGAGGCCTAGGGGCCCAGGCACTGAGTTAGGTGACCTGGTACCTCATCCTGGTTCTGCCACTGTGACCTTGGGCAAGCAGGGCCGGCTCCAGGCACCAGCGTAGGAAGCAGGGGCTTGGGGCGGCCAATTTAAAGGGGCGGCACGACCGGGTTTTCAGCGGCGGCTCCCTCATTCCCTCTCTTCGTCTTTGAGCTGCCGCTTTTCTTTTCTTTTTTGCCGCTTGGGGCGGCAGAAAAGCTGGAGCCCGCCCTGTTGGCAAGTCACTTCTCCTCTCTCTGCTTTGGTCTCCCCGTCCCACCTGCGTCTATTCAAACTGTGAGCTCTTTGGGGCTAGGGTTGTCTCTGACTGTGTCAGTCCAGCAGCAAGCACAAGGGGGTCCTGATCTCGTCTGGGGCTTCCAGATGCTGCTGTAATGCAAATAATCAACACCACAAACCCACAGAGGGAGCGTGGCTTGAGCAGCCTGCATGAGAAAGCTGCGGCATAGGAGCAGTTCCAGCAGCCATAGGGAATTGAGACCACAGACAGCTGCTCCACTCCCACCAGGGGGCGTCCTACATCAGGTCTGCTCTTGATTTTCAGAGGCCTCTTCTTGAGCTGAAGCTCACTTGTGATGTAATTGTCATGGGGGGTTATATAGAGGGGGGATCGTCAACCCCTTTACACAATCCGTGCCTTCCATCTAAGTGGCGTATAACTTCCCCACTGGGGCCATGTGGCTTTCTCCGGCTCTGCATCTCCCAGGTCTGCCACGTCAATCGCTAAACTGCTTGATGGCCTCACGACCTTTGGGTGGCTCCGCTCTTTTCCTGGGATTTGGCCAATAAGCAAACCCCGTTCTGTTCCCCATGCGCCTGGCAGCCAGAGAACCAGGGGTCTGCTCCCGATGCATGAGGATCTTCAGAAAGAAATGACAAAAAAGCCCATTTGAATGGGGGGGGAAACCCCCACCCCACCTCTCTTTCTCAGTGTGAAGCCCTCTCTCTCTTTGCAAGAGCGTCAGACCAAATCACTGCCCGGCCTCAGGGTTCCCAACAGAAGCAGTGGCCAAGCTCCTACTGGCTTCAATATTTTCCAGCTGCCCTGACTGCTGGCTTCATACAGCATGTTGCCCCCTTGTGCATAGCTTTTGCAGTAAGGCCAAAGACAGAACCAGCAGCCCGCCCTGGAGAGAGAACTGCACAGAACCCTCCTCATCCCTAAACACGGCCCCTACGGTTCAAGCTGGTGGCAAGGTGCATTGTGGGAAGCTTGCACGGCTAGGGCCATGTTGTGCCTGGTCTGGGCAAAAACAGTGGCCTCTGGCTTCCAGGGCTGCCCATCATAAGGTGCAAAGCTGGAGGTGAGGAGGGTTTACCTGGGCCAGGCCAAACCTGTGTGGTGCTGTGAACCCACACACTGGGGGGCGGGGGGGGGGGGGCGGCCTCTCTGCCTCCCCCTTGCCCCAACTTTAAATAGCAGCCAGCAGCCCCTACTGCCAACACATCCACAAAGGAGCATGGCCGTGGGGTCCAAAGGATGCCCGTCCTGTCTTGTTCCCCCTTAAATCAAAGCACAATCTCAGTCCTGTCCTCAGCAGCACAAACCACTAGTGGCCCAGCTGTGTCCGACTCTGCAGTCGGGGTCTACGTTCTTTCTCCTCCAGCGACGGATTTCTTGCCTCCTGCTCCCCGGAGGGATGAAGCAGCATTGATTTCCTTGTTAGTCTGTCACCACCAGTTCAGGATGGTGCAACATGCCAGTAATGGGCATGTGTGAAGCACAGACACCTCTCCAAATCCGCTAAGGGATATCGGCCCCATCCCTACAGCCTTTGCTAAGGCATTAGAGTGCAGCCTGATGTAGGGCTAGGAGATGTGGCCTGGTATCATGAGCCCACCTCATGATGGTGGCCAAGCCAGTGCTGTCTGCTGGGCCAGGATCCCAGGCAGGAGAGGAGCACCAAGCCAGGCATCAGGAGCAAGGTGAGGCGACAGACTAGCTCTGTAGGAGTAGCAAGCCAGAACCTGCACTGTCACTCAAACAGATCTCTGGGGGCAACTTCCTGGTTTAAATAATTGGTGTGGACCAATCAGGCAGCTGCAGGTGTCTGTCACTCTGGCCTTTTCAGGCGACACCTCCTGCCGTTTCTAACCCTCCAGGAATTGGTGGGTGATGCTTTACCTAACTGCCCAGTGGCAATGAAGAGGTGTCATTTGCCTAGGAAGGGCAATAATTATCTTACATCTCTATAGTGCCTTCTATCACACACGGCACTATCCCAAAATGCTTTGCTGTGGGGATGGATCAAGTTGTCCCAGTGCAGCCACTTCTGGGGTGGTTATTCTGAGCCAGAAGCACTGCACAAGAAGTAGATTGTTTAGGAGGGTCTGTGAAGGAGAACTCCTCCATTTGAAACAGTAGGAGGGAGTTTTTAGGTAGATATTTTAATGAAAACCAAGGCTCTGATCAATTGTGGTTGTTAAAAGACCTCTGGCGAGTTTTGCAACATTTCCAGCCTGGGTAATGGCATTCCACCTGCAGAAAGTCCCACTCTGCTCTTAGTTTGGAGAAATTATAATTCACTACCCCTCTGTCACAGGGTGACACTGGCCCTTTAAGAGGGAGCAAGGTCCAGTGTAAATGTGACTGAGCAGCACCAACCAATTAGGTTTAACAGAGGGCACCTGGGCCATAGTGGGGAGGGAGACTTGGTAAATCAGAACTGGCTGGCCCCTGTCAGGGAAAGGGGAGACCTGCCAGAGGCTGGAGAGGGTTCCTAGAAGAAGGCTGGAGAAGGGTTTGCTGGCTGATCTCCAAGCTGGAGAGCCAAGGCTGAAGGCGGAGATGCAGTGTAGCAGAGAGAGGGGCTCATCTGCTGGAGACCTGCTCCCAGAAGAACAGTGAGAGGGCCTGGGGGAGCGAGAGACGCTCCCCCGGTGAGGCTGATCCCCTAGCAGGGAGGCTGTGGGGGTTTCTGCTGGGAAGCGCAGGGTGGTACCCCAGTTGGAAGGGCAGGAGAGGACTGAGGAAGCACCTAGAAGACACCAGAGCATGGTATGTGCCACGTTGACTGACTAGCTAGCATAATCAGGACTTCAAGGACTACATGTGCTGGCGTGCTAGACGGGCTGTGGTTTGGAACTTCGGTTATGGACTCCTTGGGCCATGTTGCAATACATCGGCCCCAAGGATGGGTAGGGCTGAGACAAGAAAGCTTATGTACAGGTCTGTCTCATCTTACGCTGGGGTTACGTTCCGCAGTCAGCGCTTAAAGCGAAAATTGCGTATAGTCAAAATTCCATTGAGTGTAATGGCGGGCGGAATCGCCCGCACTACAGAAACAGTATTTAAATTGTTATTTTTCTCTCTTTTTTTTTTTTTTTTTTTTTGCCGACCGCGTAAAGCTGAAATCGCGCCTGTTAAATGCGCCTAAGATGCGACAGACCTGTAGTGTAACTGGGGACTCTGAAGGAGGGAAACTGAGGCAGACGTACCAGTCGTGCTGCAGTCTGCTGCACGAGGATACCTCAGGCAGGGTTGCCTTGCTACCAACGCCTCAAACTCAAAATCGTGCTATGCCACTGTTAAGTAGCTGCCGCATCCCACCCCAGCGGTGGGTGCATTTCAGCAGTGGGTGACGTGTTCCCTGTACACGCAATGACACAGAGCCAAATTCTACCTTCAGTTACACCTGGCCAGCCCCAATGAAAAGCGCTGTAGAAGTAGAAGGGGCGATTGGCAATTATCATGATGTCGCAATGCAGCATTGCAACGTGAAGATTCTGGCCAATGGACAAAGAGAGGAAGGCAGCGTTCTTGGCATGGAGGGGGCAGCTAACAGGGGACAGAGGATGCTTGGATGGGAGAGGGGCATGCAATGCTCCTGTGTGATACAGAGACACGTCACGTGCGGTACGACTGGCTGGTGGTTTTGCAGAGCTTTTCAGGTTTGGCATCAATAATGGATGGGTTTCCTGAGGGGTATTAATAAGGGCTCATGCATCATGCATGACAAACTTCGCAGGGAAAGAGTGATGATTGTTTACTGCTATGAAAGAGACGGGCGCGCTGTATCCTGCCAGGGTGGTGGTGGTGGTGGTGGTAACAGCTCAGCCCTACCTGTCTCACCTGCGGTTGGGATCTTGTCACCTCACTTATGTTAAGCACTGATGGGCCCAATCTGCACCTGAATGGGAGACCGGGAAAGAAAAAACAGCTGCTGCTGTGAGTGACAGAGCAGGTGGCGCTCTTCTCCTTGTCAGTGCTGAAGTACTGCCCCTGTGTGGTGCTAGGGGGCGCTGTGCTGCTGGAGGCACACCTTGCAGGTGAGACATTAAAACTAAGCTCCTGACCACTGGTGCCATGGCTCTTTCTGCAAGACCAGAGGGATTCACTGGGGTCCTGGCTGAATTCCATTCCACCCCCTCCATTCCCCCGGCTGGTTGAACGGGATGCAGGATTCTTCACTCCTGGGTTTAACCTGTGGCTGGAGGGTGACCAGCATATAGGAGGGGAAACTGAGGCAGCTTTCTGAGGCTTGTCAAGGGAAGGGGGTTGGTTCTCTTCTGTTCTGGGTGTTATGCTCCCCTTGGTATCTGAGCATGGTGCATGGAGGGCCTTTGGCAGCTGGGCTGGGGCTTCATCAGGCATGTCCCTGTGTCTGGAGAGGGGACAGGCTGGGCCCGTGGTCCGCGTTGGGGTTGAGGGGATGGTTCCAGGGGTGATTGGGATGCATGTGAAGATGTTGCACAGCAGGGGCAGGGGGGGCTGCAGGTCAGCACTGAAGGGCCCTGGCAGGGAGGTACCCAGCACAGGAATAGCAGGGGGGCTGCAGGTCAGCACAGAGGGGTCCTGGCAGGGAGGTACCCAGCACAGGAATAGCAGGGGGGGCTGCGGGTCAGCACTGAGGGGTCCTGGCAGGGAGGTACCCAGCACTGGAATAGCAGGGGGGGCTGCAGGTCAGCACTGAGGGGTCCTGGCAGGGAGGTACCCAGCACTGGAATAGCAGGGGGGCTGCAGGTCAGCACTGAGGGTCCTGGCAGAGCTGGGTGTGTGTGTGTGTGCCAAGCACAGGAATAGCAGGGGGGGCTGTAGGTCAGCACTGAGGGTCCTGGCAGGGAGGTACCCAGCACAGGAATAGCAGGGGGGACTGTAGGTCAGCACAGGGAGGTACCCAGCACAGGAATAGCAGGGGGGGGCTGTAGGTCAGCACTGAGGGGTCCTGGAAGGGAGGTACCCAGCACTGGAATAGTGGAGGGGGGTGGGCTGCAGCCGCAGGTCAGCACTGAGGGGTCCTGGCAGAGCTGGGGAGGTGCCCAGCACAGGAATAGCAGGGTGGGGGGGGGCTGCAGGTCAGGATTGAGGGGTCCAGGCAGAGCTGGGGGGGTGCCCAGCACAGGAATAGCAGGGTGGGGGGGGCTGCAGGTCAGGATTGAGGGGTCCTGGCAGAGCTGGGGGGGTGCCCAGCACAGGAATAGCAGGGGGGGCTGCAGGTCAGGATTGAGGGGTCCTGGCAGAGCGGTGGGGGAGCTGTTGTACGTATTTTGATGGAATAAAGGTGCCTTACGAGTCAAAGGTGTTTAACGTGACCCTGTCACTGTCCAACATTAAGCTGTGTTAAACAAAGCTGGGGGATTGGGATACAGAGACCTCAACCTGCTGAGCACCATGGCAAACACACCATTAAACGTCCTGTAGAACCTTTTATTAAAGATAAAGCAAAAGAAGGGTGAACAGTTAAAGTCTTTGGACTGTAAAATACCAACTAAGGCTTTCGTTTTACCAGCCACCGGTGGGCCCTTCCCTTTTCCCTTCTAAGCCCTGCTGGACTGGCCCCGAGGTGGCATTAAAGATGGCAGTAAGTGTACGTCGGGGAGAAAAGAGAAGAAGCTGGTTGAGAGAGGCTGGAGCTGCTGCTGTTCTAGTCCAATCCTGTTTCCTAGAAGACAAACAAGACGAACACACACTAAAGGGCAAAGAACCGAACAGCAGAGAGAAAACACAGCTTTCATCTCTGGCGCTGACTTTCACTTGCAACCTCACTGCTGGAAAAACAGGCCCGGCACACGATTTTATCAGCCACTCCGAGCCCTGGCAAACTTGTACCAGTGTCAGGCGCTTCAGGGCATTGCTTTTAGCTGCTTCTCTGGTCAGGGGCTTACAGCGGTCTTGTCAAATAGACAGTCTTGGCCGGCTAAGCCAAACTCTTAAACAGAAGGCAAAAGGAGAGAGAGAGGAAAGGGAAGAGCTAAAGGGGGAAAAGAAAAGGACACGTGGGGCCTGGGGGAGGGATGTATGTGACAGTCTCACATCCCAGCTGATTGGGATTTAGCCCATAAGGGTGGTGCTGTCACCCGGGTCCCGCTCTTGGCCCGGTCTGGTCAGGACGTCACTCAGGATCAGGATGTGGAAGGCCCATGGTAAATCCCAGCCATGATGGTAAAGCCTGGGGCAGTGTTATTAGCAAACAGCTTCTCCTCTTCTTGGTTTCTTCTCCCTCCTCCCCCAAAGGCCTTTTCTTTTAGGGACTCCAAAAGGGAGCGACGGGCAGAACAGCCCATCCCCTCCTTATTTTGTGCACCAATGAGGCCTCATTTCTGACACCAGCTTTGGTCCGTTGATTTCCAGTCCCACACGTCTCGTGTTTACCAGGCGTGATCTTAACCCAGCCTTTGAGTTCTGTCAGGAGGCCTCTTTCTTTGGACCCCCTTCTGACAACAAATATTACTACATGACCCGGGGGGGGTCCGAAGCCTGAGCCCGCCTGAGCCCCACTGTCATGAGTGGCGGGGCCAAAGCCGAAGCCCAAGGGCTTTAGCCCCAGGCAGGGGGCTTGTAACCTGAGCCCCACTGCCCAGGGCTGAAACCCTCAGGTTTGGCTTTGGCCCTGGGCCCCAGCAAGTCTAAAGCAGCCCTGGGACCCCATTAAAATGGGGTCCCGGACCCAGATTTTGAGAACCGCTGGACTACTTCAGTCTGTCTCCCTTTGGCAGCTTTTTCCATCAGCGTTGATGGTTATGGGCTAATGTCCATCCTCACAGGTGAGCTCCCAGTCAGGGTCAGTTTACAGGCCCGAGGATTACAACAGAGGCCGGCGCTGGACCCAGGGGCCTGGGCACAGCCGCGGGGGAAGCTTGCGTGGGGCCCTGCACTCGTCTGCACTGGAAAATCCCCCATGTACATGGGTTGCCTGATGGAATTGGGGCACCAGTGTGCCCAGGAATAGCGGTGCCAAGCTGTTCACGAGCTCCTCGCAGTCCTGGCCGGGGGTCTCTGCTAAGCCCTGCTCGCTCATTCCCGTGGCGACCGGGGGGGGGGCTGCCAAGGGCTCCCCGTGCTGCCGCAGGAGCCAATCGGCAGCCAGCCTCCTCCTCGCAGTCCTGGCGTCTCGGCTCCGCATCCCTTCCTTGTCCCGCAGCGTGAGATACATAAGAGTCACGCCCTCTGCAGCATCGCTCTTATGCTGGGGAAGGCACTGGGATAATGCCGACGCTCGGATAATAGGGTTTTGAATAAATGGAAGAGGCTGTGCATGTGAGATACATGAATGCGTCTCTCTAGGACACTGGTGACCTCTAATGAATTCACCCGGGACCTGATCACATTCAGATGACTTGGCTTTAGGCTGTAAAGGCCAATGCTCTCCCCGGCAGCTATTTCCTTGCGGGGGAATATTTCCCTTGCAAAAAAACCCCGTCGTTCTGCCAGTGGCAAGAATGCCACGACCCGGGCACGACAGCCCGTCGCAAGCGGCTCTCTTGCCTGGATTGTGGCATTCTAGCACGGGCAGAACGGCTTTTTTGCAGTCCCCTTCAGGCTCCCTTTGGAAAGGACTGTGGATCCCCAGCACCTCTGGGCCCTGTGGCAGGGGGGAGGATTTCACCCTTTTCCGTGCTTCTGCAACACCACGTGGCTCCAGGGAGAAGGGGAAGCACTGGCCTCTCTCCGCCAGGCTCCCTTCTAGATACGGCCTCAGGGGGCTTTCATCGGTCCGTTTGCCTGCACAGATGAAACGTCCATCTGCCGCTGTAATACACCCATGTCGCACAAGAGGGCCAGGAAGGAACCTTTTAGTTGTTAGCTGGAGCACCAGGCCAAGGCCACCCCCGATTACTGGCCCCTGTCATGTGACTGGGCCTATCCACAGACTCCAGAGGTTACTGTCACAATCCCCAGAAGTGGGTGCTCCAGATTTATCTCCTTTACAGGGCTCTCCAGCACCGGGATTGGCACGTGGCTGCTCTTCCTGTTTTGTGTGTAGCCAGAAGAAAACAGTCTCCAGGGCTGCCAGGGGCACCACAGTCAGTTTTTAAAACAGTTAAATAAATGGGATCCATTTTGCTCTGTCCTTCCTTGACTAAGCTACCAGCACATCCCCTGCATTCCCCCTAGACCGGCCGTAGGACGCACAGGCCTTGAAAATGCAACCACAAAGGGAAGGCCAGCCTCCTGGGGTGGAAATGTTTACAGGGATGCAAATAACTTAGTTGTGGCCTAGGGAGAAACTTGTGTGTGTGAAGAGGGTGACAATCCAACTGGCCTAGCGTAACTTCAAACCCGCTAGAAAATCAGAGGTTTCCAAGCTGGACTCAGATTTCAACCTAATTTGCTTTGCACGTTGTAATGATTTGGGAAATCGGTCTGTACAAAATGACGGTGTCTGGTGATGAAGTTGTTATGAAAATTGCTGTATCAGGGAATGGCTCTATGTGAATATGGAATCCACCAATTGCTGACATGGGCTGAAGGCTTGAAGCATGTACCTAACAGTGAGGGACAATGGAGAGTCATTAGTGTTCATGATTGTGCTTTAGACCAAACAACGGGTATGCTAAGGAGGTTGGCTGGAGCTCAAGAAGCTACTTCCTTCAGCTTGTCTGCAGGGAGCTGGTGAAGTAGAGAGTGGAAAAACAGCAGCAGCAGAACAAAGGAACCAGGTGCTGGTAGAGGGAACATATAAACTGGGAAAACTCACTGAGATGGTGTAACGAGGCCTTTGCTTGGCCCTTGTACGATGGGACCCCTGCGCCCACAAAATCAGCCAGAGACGACTTCTGGGTGCAATCACCAGTGCCTTCTATTTACAGTGTCAGCTCCCACCACCTTCTATTTACACTCCAACCGGGGGGAGGGGGGGGCACTAGCTTCTCCAGCATGCAGGGATGCACAGCCCTTGGCTCCTCCCTTTCACTTCCTTCCTGCCAGCCTTATATAGCCGCCTGGCCAATGAGGCCCGCAGGTGCTTCCCTTCTATCAATTAGGTGTGGCATACTCAGCCAGCCCCAATTAATGCTTCTTAATTGGAGCACGGCTAACAGAGGGCTGGCTCAGGACCTCCTGGCCAGCACCCTGTTACAGATGGGAAAAGGAAGTTTGGGGCAGGCGAGTGGAAGCAGGGGGCCTAGTTTACCTGCAGACCCACCTTTGTCAGAGGAAAGCTAGCTGGGTGGAAAGACTCCATGGTTTGCAAGAGAAGTTATAAGCTCCAGGGGAAGGACCCTGGCCATCCCAGAGGGCTCTCCAGAGTGATGAGGAACCTGAGGCAGGGAAAGGCAGGTAGGTGCGTTTGTTCTTTGTATAAATCTGTGTCTCCCTCGAGCCGGGAAGTAAAGAGCAATGGTGCCTCGTCTCTGTGTGTGGCCGTTGGCTGTCACCATCACGTGGGAGAGATCCGCTGTGAGCCCAGAGCCCGCACGTGGCTGGAGTGCCGGGAGAAGGTGTGGGTAAGCTATGGGGACCCTAAAGGGGCAGCGCTGGTCCCAGGGGCTAGGCATTTGGACTGTGGAGTCTCAGCTCTCAGAAGGGGGCGCTAGACAGAGGATCCGCACCCCGAGAGGGCGCCTCAAGATCCCAAGCCAAGGGCAGCGTCTGGGCTCTCTTCCGATGCCAGAGGCTCAGAGCACACAGGCACGGCAATCAGAGGAGTGTCCAATGGGAGAGCTCAGCCAGATCCGGGACATGGCTAGACTTGGGAGAACTCGATTTTTGATTGGTTTATCATTTTGACTGATAATATTCATGTTGGTTTTTAAGCCTTTTTTTTTTCTATTTTTATTTTCACAGTTGCAGGAAATGATGGGATCAGAGTGTGGGGAGGCCAGGCAGTCATTATTTAATGACTGTAGATGTTGAGATTAAAAAAGTTAACCCATTAAAACACAAACGGTCACGCTCACATGTCAAACCATGCAAAGTAACTAGCCTTAAATCAAAGTCTAAGTTCTCAAGCACCATGTTTCTGACTTTCCCTCTCTGTACATTTTGATTATTATCAGTGGAGATGTTTTTTGCCTCCGTTCACTACAGTGAAATCAACATTGACCAATAAAAATCCTTCCAAGCCTACACTTTGTGTGTCCGACGCCTTCCAAGGGCTCCTACAGCAGCTATTGCCGTTGGCTAAGAGAGGTTTCCTTTAGCGCTAGTAGTTTTTTTGGGGGGGTTGGAGTTGAAAGACCAGAGTTCTAGGCCCACCTTCAAAAGCTCCTCCGTTCTAGCCCAGGGTCTGTTACCCGTGTGGCTGTGGATAAATCAGTTTATCCCGTGCCTCAGTTTCCCCCCCTCCCCGATAATACTTGCACATATCACAAGGTGTCATTAGTATTAATTAGTTATTGTTTGCAAAGCCAAAGCCCTGTATGAGGGTTAAAGGTTAATAACCATGCAGTACGACCTTACGTCTCAATTCTTGGCAGCCTTTAGCTTCTACATGCTCCTCTTTCTCCCCATTAGCTGAAATCCAAAGGTCAGTTCATAATATAAAAGCTGCTTCCTAACATTAACTGTCCTATGGCAATCAAAGTTGTATCTGGTTACATCCTCCTCCCCTCAGACTTCGTATGTCACTTGTCATCTCGGTTATTATAGGTGGGGCTGGTAGAACTGCCTATTATTAAGTTTGCCTGACATTGGCTGTTATAAGACCCCGTTTTCAGTTGCTTGTAACTTTGCCCAACTTTAACTGTTTGAGCTGAAATCTTCCATGCTGGGTGTCTGCCTCAGGCTGAACTTTGTTGGAAAACTTCCCCCAAAACGGTTAAGCCATTTCTGAGAAGGAGGCTATGGAAAATATGGCTTGCCCATGTTAAACTCTGGTGAACTTTACTTTGAACAGATCTAGCGATCTCATTCAGTGCTGAATGAGGCTGAGGTCCGGACGTGGGGGTGGGGAGTCTGTGATCATGTAATTAACGACTGCATCATATTGTATACGCACAAGGGGGCCTAATTAAGGTTGCAACCTTAATTCTGGCTTTTCCTAACTTTTGGGTGTTTGACTTGGCCACCTTAATGTTCTTTTAACGTAGTTTTTGTGTGTGTGTAATAAATTGATCTAGGTAGGGATTGTGACTTGTACAACACCGAGCACAAAGGGGTCCTAGATCCAAGCTTCTGGGCATTACAGACGTATCCGTATTAAATAAGAGATGCAAAGTGATTGTTTTAAGGGCTAATCTCTTTTTAATGCTTACATGCTACTCTATTAAGCGTGAAAGAATGATGATGTATCCCATCTACTTGGATGCTACATATAGCAGGTATAAACCATTGGCATCTGGTCAATCTCATTAGCCACACTGGCACTGGGACAGCTCTTGGGATCATGAGTGATCTAGGCCCCGAAAGCAGTGCAGCTGAGTTAAGGCTGTAGATGCAATGGCGGTCTCCTGCCCCTTCGTGTACACAAATATCCATAGCGGGGTGTGAAATCCCAGCTGAGGGTACCAGCCATGCAGTAACTGACTTATCACTAAGAGCTCAGGGCTTGGAGGGACGGGCCCTGGACATGATGAAGGAGAGTGAATGGGCTAAACTGGGAAACTATATTTTGCTTCTTTAAATTCCCCCAGCAGTTTCAGCTGGATACAACATTCTTCTGCATTTCCCATCCGAAACCGTTGTTCAGGACGGCTGTGTAGTACTAACCAGCTGCTACCTTTCACCCCAGAGCAGGCTGAGTTATTGCCCTGAGTGGAGACATCACTCCCAATCTCCGTCACCTCCACTGGCTCCCTGTATAGCTCAGGATTCAGCTCAAAATTGTTCTTCTTTGTTTTTTGTAAATCCCTGAATTCATTTACTCCATTTTATCTCCTGGCACTTGTCCCTGACTGCCCCCCTCCATGCTCTCTCTCTTTTTCTGCGCTGGCCTCCTTCTCCCATTACACATTCTCACAGCTTTTGGTGCAATAGCCTTTTCTTCAGCTCTTGGTTCCTGGGACACCCTCCCAATATCTCTCTTGTTGAGCTTCCATCTCATTTGAAAGTAACTCTTTTCTCCGACAGCTCTTCATTTATTTCCACTAGAAAGCATGACTGATGTTGGGGAAAGAGTTTGCAATGAAAGAGGTTCTTCAGCGTTGCACTGTATAGAAGAGAAACAGATTTTGGAGCCATGGTAGTGACTCCACTTACATTGGAAGTTCTAATTTAAGCCTCTCTGACTTCCCGTTTGAAGCCTTGATCCGCAAACCACACACCGGTGGAAGGCAACTTGGGTGAAAGAGATCATGAAATGATAGGTTTCATGATCCTAAGAAAGGAAGAAGTGAGAGCAGCAGAATAAAGACAATTAACAAACTCCAATCTGATTGGTTAGGTTCCATGGGAAGAAAATCTAAGGAGGAAAAATGAGTTCAGGAGAGTTGGCAGTTTCTTGAAGGCAAAACTATCTCAATGTGAAGAAAAGATGGGAAGAATAGAAAGAGGCCAGCAGTGCTGGATCAGCAGCTCTTTAATGATGTGAAAATCAAAAAGGAATCCTACAAGCAGTGGAAATATGGACAAATTGCTAAGGATGAGTGCAAAAGCATAGCACAAGTATGTAGGGACAAAATCAGAAAGGCTAAGTCACGCGACGAGTTACACCAAGTAAGAGACATAAAAGGCAATAAGAAGAGGTTCTTTAAATACATTAGGAGCAAGAGAAAGACAAAGGAAAGTGTAGGCCCGCTACTCAGCAGGGGAGCGCTAATAACGGATGGCATCCAGAAGGCTGAGGTATTTAATGCCCATTTTGTAGTCTTCACTGAAAAGGTTAATTGTGACCAGATGCATAGCACAATTGATACTACAAACAAAGGGAAAGGAATGCAGGCCAGAGTAGGGAAGATAGAGGCTAAAGATTATTTAAATAAAGTTAGGTGTATTAAATTCATCAGGGCCTGATGAAAATCATCTTAGGGTACTTAAGGAACTAGCTGAAGCAATCTTGGAACCATTAGCAACTTTCTTTGGGAACTCATGGAGGACAGGTGAGATCCCAGAGGACTGGCGAAGTGCAAACATACTCCCTGTCTTTAAAAAGGGGAACAAAGAGGACCTGGGGAATTACAGATATCACAGCCTAACTTTGATATGTGGAAAGATACTGGAACAAATGATTAAACTATCCATTTGTAAGCACCTAGAGCAGGGGTGGGGCTGGGGATGAGGGGTTTGGGTGCAGGAGGGTGCTCCAGGCTGGGACCAAGGGGTTCAGAGTGTGGGAGGGGGCTCTGGGCTGGGGCAGGGGATTGTGGGGTGGGGGAATGAGGGCTCCAGCTGGGGGTGCGGGCTCGGGGGGGGGGGCTGGGGATGACTCATAGACTTTAAGGTCAGAAGGGACCATTATGATCATCTAGTCTGACCTCCTGCACAACGCAGGCCACAGAATCTCACCCACCCACTCCTGTAACAAACCCCTAACCTATGCCCGAGTTATTGAAGTCCTCAAATCGTGGTTTAAAGACCTCAAGGTGCAGAGAAGCCTCCAGCAAGTGACCCGTGCCCCATGCTGCAGAGGAAGGCGAAAAACCTCCAGGGCCTCTGCCAATCTGCCCTGGAGGAAAATTCCTTCCCGACCCCAAATATGGCGATCAGCTAAACCCTGAGCATGTGGGCAAGACTCACCAGCCAGCACCCAGGAAAGAATTCTCTGTAGTAACTCAGATCCCACCCCATCTAACATCCCATCACAGACCATTGGGCATATTTACCTGCCAATAATCAAAGATCAATTAATTGCCAAAATTAGGCTATTCCATCATACCATCCCCTCCATAAACTTATCAAGCTTAGTCTTGAAGCCAGATATGTCTTTTGCCCCCACTACTCCCCTTGGAAGGCTGTTCCAGAACTTCACTCCTCTAATGGTTAGAAACCTTCGTCTAATTTCAAGTCTAAACTTCCTAATGTCCAGTTTATATCCATTTGTTCTTGTGTCCACATTGGTACTAAGCTTAAATAATTCCTCTCCCTCCCTGATATTTATCCCTCTGATATATTTATAAAGAGCAATCATATCTCCCCTCAGCCTTCTTTTGGTTAGGCTAAACAAGCCAAGCTCTTTGAGTCTCCTTTCATAAGACAGGTTTTCCATTCCTCGGATCATCCTAGTAGCCCTTCTCTGTACCTGTTCCAGTTTGAATTCATCCTTCTTAAACATGGGAGACCAGAACTGCACACAATATTCCAGATGAGGTCTCACCAGTGCCTTGTATAACGGTACTAACACCTCCTTATCTTTACTGGAAATACCTCGCCTGATGCATCCCAAGACCGCATTAGCTTTTTTAACGGCCATATCACATTGGCGGCTCATAGTCATCCTGTGATCAACCAATACTCCGAGGTCCTTCTCCTCCTCTGTTACTTCCAACTGATGTGTCCCCAATTTATAACCAAAATTCTTGTTATTAATCCCTAAATGCATGACCTTGCACTTTTCACTATTAAATTTCATCCTATTACTATTACTCCAGTTTACAAGGTCATCCAGATCTTCCTGTATGATATCCCGGTCCTTCTCTGTATTAGCAATACCTCCCAGCTTTGTGTCATCCGCAAACTTTATTAGCACATTCCCACTTTTTGTGCCAAGGTCAGTAATAAAAAGATTAAATAAGATTGGTCCCAAAACCGATCCCTGAGGAACTCCACTAGTAACCTCCTTCCAGCCTGACAGTTCACCTTTCAGTATGACCCGTTGTCGTCTCCCCTTTAACCAGTTCCTTATCCACCTTTCAATTTTCATATTGATCCCCATCTTTTCCAATTTAGCTAATAATTCCCCATGTGGAACCGTATCAAATGCCTTACTGAAATCAAGGTAAATTAGATCCACTGCGTTTCCTTTGTCTAAAAAATCTGTTACCTTCTCAAAGAAGGAGATCAGGTTGGTTTGGCACGATCTACCTTTTGTAAAACCATGTTGTATTTTGTCCCAATTACCATTGACCTCAATGTCCTTAACTACTTTCTCCTTCAAAATTTTTTCCAAGACCTTGCATACTACAGATGTCAAACTAACAGGCCTATAGTTACTCGGATCACTTTTTTTTCCTTTCTTAAAAATAGGAACTATGTTAGCAATTCTCCAGTCGTACGGTACAACCCCTGAGTTTACTGATTCATTAAAAATTCTTGCTAGTGGGCTTGCAATTTCATGTGCCAGTTCCTTTAATATTCTTGGATGAAGATTATCTGGGCCCCCCGATTTAGTCCCATTAAGCTGTTCGAGTTTGGCTTCTACCTCGGATGTGGTAATATCTACCTCCATATCCTCATTCCCATTTGTCATCCTCCCATTATCCCTAAGCTCCTCATTAGCCTCATTAAAGACTGAGGCAAAGTATTTGTTCAGATATTGGGCCATGCCTAGATTATCCTTAACCTCCACTCCATCCTCAGTGTTTAGTGGTCCCACTTCTTCTTTCTTTGTTTTCTTCTTATTTATATGGCTATAGAACCTTTTACTATTGGTTTTAATTCCCTTTGCAAGGTCCAACTCTACATGGCTTTTGGCCTTTCTCACTTTATCCCTACATGTTCTGACCTCAATAAGGTAGCTTTCCTTGCTAATCCCTCCCATCTTCCACTCCTTGTAGGCTTTCTGCTTTTTCTTAATCACCTCTCTGAGATGCCTGCTCATCCAGCTTGGTCCACAACTCCTGCCTATGCATTTTTCCCCCTTTCTTGGGATTCAGGCTTCTGATAGTTTCTGCNATCCCTCCCATCTTCCACTCCTTGTAGGCTTTCTGCTTTTTCTTAATCACCTCTCTGAGATGCTTGCTCATCCAGCTTGGTCTACAACTCCTGCCTATGAATTTTTTCCCCTTTCTTGGGATGCAGGCTTCTGATAGTTTCTGCAACTTTGACTTGAAGTAATTCCAGGCCTCCTCTGCCTTTAGATCCACAAGTTCTTCAGTCCAATCCACTTCCCTAACTAATTTCCTTAATTCTTTAAAGTTAGCCCTTTTAAAATCAAAAACCCTAGTCCCAGATCGATTTTTGTTTATCCTTCCATCTAGTTTGAACTGAATTAGCTCATGATCACTCGAACCAAGGTTGTCCCCTACAACCATTTCTTCTATGAGGTCCTCACTACTCACCAAAACCAAATCTAAAATGGCATCCCCTCTTGTTGGTTCAGCAACTACTTGGTGAAGGAATCCATCAGCTATCGCATCTAGGAAAATCTGAGCCCTATTACTACTACTAGCACTTGTCCTCCAGTCTATATCTGGGAAGTTAAAGTCTCCCGTGATCACACAATTCCCATTAGTATTTACTTCATTAAAAAGATTAAGGAGGTCTCTATCCATATCCAAATCAGATCCCGGCGGTCTGTAGCACACCCCAAGCACTATCCCAGGGGAGGCTCTAGTAGCTTTCTTCCCCAATGTGATTTTTGCCCAGACAGACTCCGTCTTATCCATTCCATCCCTTCTTATTTCTTTACAGTCTACCTCATCATTGCTATACAATGCTACTCCACCACCTTTGCCTTTATTTCTGTCTTTCCTAGACAGGTTGGGGTGTAGGAGGGTGCTCCAGGCTGGGACCGAGGGGTTCAGAGTGTGGGAGGGGGCTCGGGACTGGGACAGGGGATTGTGGGGTAGGGGAGTGAGGGCTCTGGCTGGGGGTGTGGGCTCGGGGAGGGGGGGCTGGGGATGAGGGGG
The DNA here is from genome assembly GCA_003942145.1 of Platysternon megacephalum. Taxonomy (NCBI): domain Eukaryota; kingdom Metazoa; phylum Chordata; order Testudines; family Platysternidae; genus Platysternon; species Platysternon megacephalum. The sequence continues at coordinate 3,810,871 of QXTE01000120.1, forward strand.
TTGGGGTGTAGGAGGGTGCTCCAGGCTGGGACCGAGGGGTTCAGAGTATGGGAGGGGGCTCCGGACTGGGACAGGGGATTGGGGCGTGAGAGGGGCTCAGGGGTGTAGTCTCTGGGTGGTGCTTACCTCAAGCAGCTCCTGGAAGCAGCAGCATGTTCCCCCTCCGGCTCCTATGCGGAGGTGCAGCCAGACACAGGAGATAACTGCCTCACTCTACGTGGCCCAGGTGTGGTCTCAGCTGGAGTACTGTCTGATTTGGGGCATTGCACTTTAAGAAAGATGTGGACAAATTGGAGAGAGTCCAGAGAAGAGCAACAAAAATGATAAAAGGTTTAGAAAACCTGACCTATAAGGAAAGGTTAATTAAAAATGGGCATGTTTAGTCTTGAGAAGAGAAGATTAGTGGGGCCTGATAGCCTTCAACTATATTAAGGGCTGTTAGCTATTCTCTTTGTATCTCTTGTTCTCCATGTCCATCAAGGATAGGACAAAAAGGAATTGGCTTAGTTTGCAGCAGGGGAGACTTTGGTTAGATATTAGGAAAATCTTTAACTACAAGGATTCGGCACTGGTGAATTGCATCCACCTGTTGTATTGCGTCCAGTTTTGGTCCCCCGACTACAGAAGGGATGTGGACCAATTGGAGAGAGTCCAGCGGAGGGCAACAAAAATGATTAGGGGGCTGGGGCACATGACTTACAAGGGGAGTCTGAGGGAACTGGGGTTATTTAGTCTGCAGAAGAGAAGAGTGAGGGGGGATTTGATAGCAGCCTTCAAATACCTGAAGGGGGGTTCCAAAAAGGATGGAGTTCAGCTGTTCTCAGTGGTGGCAGATGACAGAACAAGAAGCAATGGTCTCAAGTTGCAGTGGGGGAGGTCTAGGTTGGATATTAGGAAACACTATTTCACTAGGAGGGTGGTGAAGCACTGGAATGGGTTACCTAGGGAGGTGGTGGAATCTCCATCCTTAGAGGTTTTTAAGGCCTGGCTTGGCAAAGCCCTGGCTGGGATGACTTAGTTGGGGTTGGTCCTGCTTTGAGCAGGGGATTGGACTAGATGACCTCCTGAGGTCTCTTCCAACCCTGATATTCTATGATTAAGCACTGGAATAGGTTATCAAGGGAGGTTGTGGAGTCCCCAAAACTGGAGGTTTTTAAGGACAGAGATTGCAAGATCAGGGCCTGACTTTTGATCTGAGCATGGGATTTATTAGAAGGTTCTGGTGCATAATGTAGGGCAGGGAAGGATTTTTCCAGCACATTTCATAACTCTAGGATACTTGGCTTTCACATTGGTTCATCAAAAATTAGCAGTTTAATGAGGCACTGGAGCATACTTTTTTTTTTTTTTTAATTCTTGGCATCTGATTTTTTTCAGCGCACCATTCCCTTTCAAATACCCTAACTGGCCCCTGTGCCACTTTGTCCACCCACTTGATCTTCGGGTACTCTGTAACGCTACTGAGTTAAAGAGAAACAAAAATAACCATGGTTATTAAATGGATCCCTGTCAAGGGAACTAATGTGTAAAGATATGAAACCAGCATTTAAATATATGCTCACAAGTTAGCCAACGATTAAAGATATATACACACAAGTCAACTGGTATTTAAAGGTAATTAAAAATCATTAATGTATATTTAATGTTGCTAAGTAGCAGTCCAAACCATTATTCATCCATCGAACTGGGGGGGATGGGGGGAAGAATCATTTTGAATATTATGGAATTAAACATTGATCATTAAGTTAGCAATTTTACCAACAATCTTAACACATTTCATATACATATAGCAAAATAATGGGATGAGGGGATAGAGAACAAAGGCAAAAAGTGCCTGTCTGGCCCTGCTTTTTAAAAAAAAAAAAAAAGTCTAATTTTTTCCTAATTTGATTTTCCACTGTTTAAAATTAATTGCTATTGTGATTGTTGGTGTTTAATTAAAAAAAATGAAAAGTACAAAAAGGCGAATGACTTCCCGTTTGTTTGCGTTGTAGAATACCTCACACTTCACAAGATCGCTAATGGAATTATGCAATTTTACAACTTGTCAAAGCAATTGCTGTTGTTCTAAAAACAACGAGGAGTCTGGTGGCATCTTAAAGACTAACAGATTTATTTGGGCATAAACTTTCGTGGGTAAAAACTCCACTTCTTCGATTGTTTTTGTGGATACAGACTAACACGGCTACCCCTCTGATACTTGGCTGTTATTATAAGACACTCTTGTGCTTCGCCTGGTACATTTGGTAAATTTCCTTTATTTTGTTTATCTAGGGACTTACTGCAAAGTATCTGTCCAATATCTTTGTGAAGATAAATGTGGGCCCAATATTACAAAAACTTATGCATGTGGATAAAGCGAGTACCTAGATTTTTAGCAGGGTTGGATCCTAAAAATATTGAGTGAAATCCTAGCAAACTGAAATCAGTGGGAATTGTGCTGTTGGCTTGCATAGGGCCAGAATTACATACATGTTAAGGTGTGTTTGTTCACTTGGCTGTTTTTAAAGGGCACCTGCAAAGGAAATAAACTGGGCTGGCATTGTGTCCTGTCTCCACTGAGAGCAGGATTGGGTGCATAGTTTATTGCAGGGGAACTGTGATTTTGATCCTCCTTTTACGCAAAGGATTTTTACAGTGGAATTTCCATGTATGGCTCAAGGAGCATTGATGGGCTTCTATGTTACTAAGCAGCATTTGAATAATTCTGGGATTAGAGTGTGTTTATAGTAAAGAATGATGTTGAAGGGATTAATACCACATCACTAACAGTCTTCTGCTACCTGTGTGTCGTTTCGATCCCTTGTTTTTAAGGCTGGTGTTGTGTCATGCATGGAGGGTCTGGGTGGGTGACTGCTCTTCTTAAACGTGCACAAAGATTGGTCTTTTCTTTGGTCGCGGCGGCTTCCCATCAGCCAGAACAACAGACATAGAACATTTGACATAGACTATTCCGAACAGATCAATGCTCGGGTGACTTCTTAACAAAACGGCCTGCAGAGGGAGCTCTACGCAGGCAGCGAGTTCAGAGTCACATGGCCTGTGCATTGCGGCTCCAACCACCAGATGACTAAGCAGACCGCTCTCTCCTTCTGAGGATTGGCATGAGTTCAGCAGTATCTAACCTAAATCTCTCTTGCTGCAGATGAAGCCCATTGCTTCTCGTTTTACCTCCAGTGGACATAGAGAACAATTGATCACTGTGATGCAGGCTTCCATGGAAGTTCCTCAGGGCAGAGCCATGAGAGGTTCTTGCTCTGCATAACCTCTAGTGCCAGTGACTTCAGTCTGTCTGGGGCGAATCATAGGACTGGAAGGGACCTCGAGAGGTCATGTAGTCCAGTCCCCTGGACTCAAGGCAGGACTAAGTATTATCTAGACCATCCCTGACAGGTGTTTGGAGATTTTAAAGAGCAGGTTGGACAATGATGGAGATTCCACAACCTCCCTGGGCAATTTATTCCAGTGTTTAACCACCCTGACAGTTAGGAAATTTTTCCTAATGTCCAACCGAAACCGCCATTGCTGCAATTTAAGCCCCTTGCTTCTTGTCCTATCCTCAGAGGTTAAGAACAATTTTTCTCCCTCCTCCTTGTAACAACCTTTTATGTACTTGAAAACTGTTATCATGTCCCCTCTTAGTCTTCTCTTCTCCAGACTAAACAAACCCAATTTTTTCAGTCCTCCCTCATAGGCCATGTTTTCTAGACCTGTAATCATTTTTGTTGCTCTTCTCTGGACTTTCTCCACAACTTTCCTGAAATGTGGCACACAGAACTGGACACAATGGTCCAGTTGAGGCCTAATCAGCATGGAGTAGAGTGGAAGAATTACTTCTCATGTCTTGCTTACAACACTCCTGCTAATACATCCCAGAATCATGTTTGCTTTTTTTTGCAACAGCGTTACACTGTTGACTCATATTTAGCTTGTGATCCACTATGACCCCCAGATCCCTTTCCACAGTACTCCTTCCTAGACAGTCATTTCCCATTTTGTATGTGTGCAACTGATTGTTCCTTCCTAAGTGGAGGACTTTGCATTTGTCCTTATTGAATTTCATCCTATTTACTTCAGACCATTTCTCCAGTTTGTCCAGATCATTTTGAATTTTAATCCTACCCTCCAAAGCACTTTCAACCCCTCCCAGCTTGGTATCGTCCACAGACTTTATCAGTGTACTCTCTATGCGATTATCTAAATCATTGATGAAGATATTGAACAAAACCGGCCCCAGAACCGATCCCTGTAGGACCCCACTCGTTATGCCCTTCCAGCATGACTGTGAGTGAAGATCTCTAGTATGCTTCTATACCGCCAGCGGGCCCTTTACCGCCAGCGCGCTGCTCCTGGGTGTGCCATGCATAGAGGGCATAAACACCTACAGGGATTGCCTCCTGCAATAACCCCTGGCACAGGGAACTGCTCCTCTGCCACGCACAGGGTCATGTTGCTCTTTGTCCCTGCATTGAGAATGGTTTCAGGAGAGGTGAGACCAACTGCATCTCCCCTTGTCAGGATCTGCCAGTGACCGCCGAACCCAGGGCGGTCCTGAATTGGTGACCCTGCTGCGGTGGCCTCTATGCATCCCCCAGTTGGGGGGATGATGTTGTTGTTGTTGTTGTTTGTATTATTGCAGCGCAGAGGAGCCTCAGTCAGGGACTAGTTTGCAAACTAATAACACCCGGCAATTTCCCTGCAGCCTCAGTGTCGCCAAGTCTTGCAACTTTTATCTCAAGTCTTGTGTTATTTGGGGTCTTTCTTGAAGTCCCAGCTCCTGGAGTCATGTGATTACATCAGAATCTTGGTTTTCCTTCAAAGAAAAAGAAGAAGAAGAGGGGGGAAAAAAGGTAGTTCCTAGCCTTCTTTGTGATAGAGAGAACCGTGAAATTGTGACGCCCTCCCTCGCCCTTCCGGCTCAAAAACCCAGAGGCAAATAACCACCCCAAAACCCCTAATTGATTTTTTTTTTTTTTTTAAATCATGAAATACTGCAGCCCCCCCACCACAAGGCAGGCAGGTAATGTAATGAGCCTCATATTCTAGATGGGGAAAACAAGTTACTGAGGAGCTCAGTTAAGGTCAGACAGAGGATTGGAGCTCCTGGCTTCCAGGCCTGTGCTCAGACCTCTAGACTACATCTCTTCCAAGGAGCAAGCTGCTGGGAACTATTCAGTATCACAAGTGTTCAAAACTCATAAGTCCAGGCCCAGAAAATCATGAGATTTTTTTTGTGTGTTTAAAAAAAAAAAAAAAAAAATCAGTGTAGGATCTGTTTGGTGGCCTTCTGGGGCCTTTAGGATTCATGATCTCCAGATTTTCCTCTGCAAACAGGAGGGTTAGAAATAACTTTTTTTTTTTTTTTTTTTATAAAACAAAAGCTGAGATCCTCACACAGTCACGTGATTCCAGGAGCTGGGGCTTTATGGGAAACATAAAATAGTATGCGACTCCATAGTGTTGGCCATGCCGGTTCCTGAGGGCTGACTCCTAGACAGGAATCCTGTGATCCTGTCTTTCTCCTGCCTCCGCAAGGAGGAATCTGTCTCTTTACCACTGGAATTTGATGGGTTTCCTAAAAGGGCTCATCGAGTGGAGGGTGCTATGAACGCTGCTTCCTCTCTGCTCCTTCTCCCCCCCCCACCCCCGGGTGCCCACCCTTGGGTGTCATCTCTCCTCCTGATCTCTCTTGCTAGGCTGGGGCGGATGGTGCCGCGCAGCCTGCAGATGACTTTCATGCTCTGCCAGGCAGCAGCTGCTCGCAACCAGACTGGGAGGCTTCCTGTGGGAATGATGCCCCAACTTATAAAAAAAAAAAAACAAGATGGGGGGGGGGAGATTTGGGCCAAGGAGAGATCCGAGCCTTGGCAAGTCTCTTGAAGCACGGGCTAGATGATCATAATGGAGCAAGTAATTAAGGAAATCATCTGCAAACACTTGGAAGGTGGTAAGGTGATAGGGAATAGCCAGCATGGATTTGTAAGGAACAAATCGTGTCAAACCAATCTGATAGCTTTCTTTGATAGGATAATGAGTCTTGTGGATAAGGGAGAAGCGGTGGATGTGGTATACCTAGACTTTAGTAAGGCATTTGATACGGTCTCGCATGATAGTCTTATCGATAAACTAGGCAAATACAACTTAGATGGGGCTACTATAAGGTGGGTGCATAATTGGCTGGATAACCGTACTAAGAGAGTTGTTGTTAATGGTTCCCAATCCTGCTGGAAAGGTATAACAAGTGGGGTTCCACAGGGGTCGGTTTTGGGACCGGCTGTGTTCAATATCTTCATCAACAACTTAGATATTGGCATAGAAAGTACGCTTATTAAGTTTGCAGATGATACCAAACTGGGAGGGATTGCAACTGCTTTGGAGGATAGGGTCATAATTCAAAATGATCTGGACAAATTGGAGAAATGGTCTGAGGTAAACAGGATGAAGTTTAACAAAGACAAATGCAAAGTGCTCCACTTAGGAAGGAACAATCAGTTTCACACATACAGAATGGGAAGAGACTGTCTAGGAAGGAGTACGGCAGAAAGGGATCTAGGGGTTATAGTGGACCACAAGCTAAATATGAGTCAACAGTGTGATGCTGTTGCAAAAAAAGCAAACATGATTCTGGGATGTATTAACAGGTGTGTTGTGAGCAAGACACGAGAAGTCATTCTTCCGCTCTACTCTGCGCTGGTTAGGCCTCAACTGGAGTATTGTGTCCAGTTCTGGGCACCGCATTTCAAGAAAGATGTGGAGAAATTGGAGAGGGTCCAGAGAAGAGCAACAAGAATGATTAAAGGTCTTGAGAACATGACCTATGAAGGAAGGCTGAAAGAATTGGGTTTGTTTAGTTTGGAAAAGAGAAGACTGAGAGGGGACATGATAGCAGTTTTCAGGTATCTAAAAGGGTGTCATAAGGAGGAGGGAGAAAACTTGTTCACCTTAGCCTCTAAGGATAGAACAAGAAGCAATGGGCTTAAACTGCAGCAAGGGAGGTTTAGGTTGGACATTAGGAAAAAGTTCCTAACTGTCAGGGTGGTTAAACACTGGAATAAATTGCCTAGGGAGATTGTGGAATCTCCATCTCTGGAGATATTTAAGAGTAGGTTAGATAAATGTCTATCAGGGATGGTCTAGACAGTAGTTGGTCCTGCCATGAGGGCAGGGGACTGGACTCGATGACCTCTTGAGGTTCCTTCCAGTCCTAGAATCTATGAATCATAATGGTTCTTTCTGGCCTTAACAATCAATGTCTCTTCCCCTTCGCCCATGTTTGGGGGCTGATAGCTGGAGGGTTACTCCCTCCCTAAGCCCATGTATGGCACAGGTAGAGGGCTGGCTTTGGAAGATCTCATCCAGTCCTGGGCTAAGATTAGCCTCTACCTCTGCACCCGGCGTGACTAGCATTGTATGTGGTGGAGGAGCTGGGAAGGGCAGGGGTTATATGTTCTAAGCGTTGAGTTGCCACCAGTCCTGATGGCACAGGCCAGTCGCGCATCCTCCCAGTGCAACTCGTGGGCCAATGCTGTAACGGTTGTAGGCCCCGCTCGTCAGCACGCCATTGTGACGTGGCACATGCCGTGGGGCTGGCAGAGCCCTGCTGTGGGGATGCTGGAGCCCCAGTGCTTTGTTTCTCGATTGCAGCATTTGATGTTTGCCGTGGAGCGGTGACTTCGGTGTGCTGTTCATTCCTCGATTGTCTCACCTGGGTCATGAGGCAGTGACAACATGCCCTGAAGGGGGCGACATTTCGCAACTCAGCACCACGCTGCATCGGGACGAGGTTTATTGTGACGTGATGGCACGGCGTCACGACGCAGTGACATTAATATCACTACATGCTAACTTTCCTGAAGCCAAAGGCAGCTGTGCTGACAGACCTTTCCTAACCATGAGCCCCACCCACCTGCCCAGTTCTCGCTCCCTGTAGGGAGACAGAGCTGTAAAGGCATAAGGACAATAAGCAATGGTGTGACAGATTTATGTTACCAATCTGCCTGGGGCGCCGGGTGATCAGGCTGAGGCCACAGGCTCTTTAGGGGAGGAGATGACGAAACACACCAAGTGACTACATTTTCAAGTTTTATTAATAAAATAACAGCAGCGAGCGCTGGAGGTTCCCCACGTCACTCAGAGGAAGGAGGAAAGCATTAGTGCCCCAAGCCCTAACCCACTTTCATACTCACACCCGCGCTACCCGAAGCTGGCCAAGCCTGGGTGTAACATAAGAAGAAGAGGGGGAAGGGTGGGCGGGAGTTCTTGTCCCGTGCACGGGTCGTCCAGGGTCCGCTGTTGATCTCCGACTTGCTTTGGCTCTCGGGAGGGTTTTTAAATCCTGGGTTCTTTTGGGGGTGTTTTGTTCAGGGACCTTTGCTCCTGGTGCTCTTTGTACCAGTCCAAATCGGCTTTCTGTGGCCTTCTCAGCTTTCCCAAAACACACCGGTTCCAGGGACGCGAAACCTTGTTTCCCCCACCCCCCCGTTGGCCTTCGCCGTCTCGCTTGTTTTTGCACTCTTTGCAGTCCTGCTCAGCTTAGTTCTCCTTTTCTCATGGCTGGCTGGGGTTGGGTAAGATGTGAATGCAGCTGCAGACTTCTCGCCGTGACCTTGGACCGGGGCCAGCGTCTTATCTTCAGACTGAGCTAGCTGAAGTGTCGAGTTAACCTGTTCTCTGCTCTCTTCCTCCCTTTGGCCTCTCACAACCTTCAAAGGAATCTTCCACTCCACACTCACACCTTTAACCCTTCCCAAAATGCCTTGCGATGCTTGCAACAGCATTAGCAACATACAATGCTGATCTGCCTCCCCAGGGGACCTGAGGGAGGGGGCTATTGGGTTGTGACAATGGGTGCTGAACAGCCTGAGGTCAACTGGAGACAATTCTGTCAGTCTGCTTCCGAGCAGAGCAGAGGAGTTGCAATGATCAAGCCAAGGAGAAAGAGGACAAGGCTGGGCTTTGCAGCACCACGGATGGGTTAACATTTCCATTTAAGAAGCACAGGGATGGGGGACTAGAATCAGGGATGACAGAGCTACAGCAGCTTTGAGATGGATTAGACACACCCCCTTAACCATCAACCTCTGCCGTCCGTCTCTAACACACACAAGCTGATGTGCTGGGCAGGTCTGGCCGCGCCCGGCTGAAGAAATGCTCTCCTTGCATGTTAGATGAATGGGGAAGGTGGGGGGCAGGTATTTGGGCAGGGGAAGCATGAAGATACTGGATATTTGTACTGCTTGGGCTGGTTTGCCTGGCTTTACATAAGAACGGCTGTTCTGGGTCAGACTAATGGTCCATCTAGCCCAGTGTCCTGTCTTCCGACAGTGGCCAAAGCCAGGTGCTCCAGAGGGAATGAACAGAACAGGGCAATTTTGAGTGATCCATCCCTTGTTGTCCATTCCCAGCTTCTGGCAGTCAGAGGTTTAGGGACACCCAAAGCATGGGGTTGCATCCCTGACCATCTTGGCTAATAGCCACTGATGGACTTCTTCTCTATGAACTTACCTAATTCTTTTTTGAACCCAGTTATACTTTTGGCCTTCACAACATCCCCTGGCAATGAGTTCCACAGGTTGACTGTGCGCTGTGTGAAGAAATACTTCCTTATGCTTGTTTTCAACCTACTGTCAATAATTTAATTGGTGATCCCGGCTCCTTGCGTTATGTGAAGGGATCAATAACACTTCCTTATTCAATTTCCTGAGTCTAGTGACCTGTTGTCCTTCGGGCCGGATGGCCCCACATCTGTGTGAGGGGAAGAGAGTGAGAGGGAGGATTTTTTCCTCGAAAATGCCCCATGTTGGTTCAAATGTGACCAACTGGCTCTCCACGACTTACCCCCGTATCCCGCAATGGAGTGAAAGCAGCCTGGATTGGGCGGCTTTGGGGCCTGCTACTGGAAGCATCAAAACAGGCTTTAAAAACAACCCGCTCAGGAGCATTTCACTTCAGGGAAGCTTTGGTGGGCACGGCAGAGGGTCCATCTCCCTGCTCTGGGAGCCAGTTAGAGAAGACCAGTGGAAGGGTTTAAAGTTCTTGCAGCCACTGAGAGCACTTGCTTGCTCTCTCCGAGGACTCTCACTGACTTCTAGAATTACTGGGCTGGTGGGTCATCTAATCAATTTTGGCTCTTTCTAGGATCACAGGACTGGCCAGACTGGATCACACCCAGGGTCTGTCTAGTTCAGAATCTGGCCAGTACCTGATGCTTCAGGGGGAGGCCCAAGAAACTTTGTAGCAGACAATTACGGAATACCCTGTCCTTAGAGGAACGATGAAAAGTCATAGGAGACAGCATGATGTGGTGGTTAGAAACTGAGTCACCAGATCTGGGTTCTGGACAGGAGAGAGATCACTTGATCATTGCCTGTTAGGTTCACTCCCTCTGGGGCACCTGGCATTGGCCACTGTCGGTAGACAGATACTGGGCTAGATGGACCTTTGGTCTGACCCGGTACGGCTTTTCTTATGTTCTCTCTCTAGCTCTGCCACTGATGCTGTGACCTTGGGCAAGTCCGTTAACTTTGCCGCCTCAGTTTGCCCAAATGGATTTGACCATAGCTCCCCCTTTTGAGATCCTTGCGGGGAAGGTGTGCTGAGCCTGCTTTAAGATGATCATTTAAGCCAGGACCAAGCTGGCAGAAGTTCCCTGTTTTGCTGAGTGTGAGTCTCTTCCTGAAAGTTATTTTTAAGCCCGGGGTTTGTGTGAATGTGTGCGGCACACAATGAGCCGCATTCGGTTGTTATGGGAACTACGGCTCTAAAAATGTAAAAAGAAAACAAGCAGGGCACATGGGGGGGCGGAGGGTGGAGGAGATCTTGTAGTTAACAGCTTTAATAATATAATAATAAAAATACTTAGCACATCAGCTGGGAATCACAGAGCACCTTCCCAAGCCAGGTCAGTGTCATTTCACAGAGAGGGGAAATCTAACACTTGGACTGACTCACCCAGGAAGCCAAGGGCAGGGCCAGGCACAGAAGCCAGCTCATCTGACTCCCAGCCCCAACCGACCACGCTTCAGGCTTCAGCCAGTCGCCTTTGGCATCAGGAAATAATTTCTTCCTCCCGATGCACAATTGGTCACGTGGATTTTGGAGGGTTTTTTTTGCTCTCCTCTAAAGCATCAGGGACTGGCCCCGGCTGGAGATGGGGCACCAGAGAGGTGGGTGTGAGGTGGTACAGAGCATCCTTTCTAGATGCCGGGCTAGAGCATCCTGCTCCTGTGCTCAGGGGCCAACTGATGGCCAGCTCGGGGGCTGGGAAGGAATTTCCCCCAGCTCAGATAGGCAAAAACCTCCACGCTCCCTGCCATTCTCTGCAGCATGGGACATGGCTTGCCTGATGGGATCATCAGGGCTGATCTCTCACCCGGCCTTTGCAGGGGCCTCTGGTAGTGGTGGCACCTCTGTCCTTCCTGTTCTCTGCCTGTGACTCACTGTTTTGTGCCGTGGAGTGGGTCTGGGACTGCACAGCTGCCTCTCCCCACAGACTCAACAACTCAGGTGTCCTCCAAGCGGGACAGCGTTTGCTGCAGGGAGCCGCCATGGTCAGTGTGAGCTCACAGTAGCAACAAGATTCATAGTTTCCAAGGCCAGAAGGGACCTTGTGATCATCTAGTCTGACCTCCTGTGTAACTATAGGCTATAGGACATCACCAAAAGAATTCCTAGAGCAGTTCTTTTAGAAAAACCTCCAACCTTGATTTAAAAATGGTCCGTGATGGAGAATCCACTGCAATTCTTGGTTAATTACCCTCACTGTTAAAAATATACGCCTTATTTCCAGTCTGAATTTGTCTAGCTTTGACTTCTAGCCATTGGAAGGTGGTGCACCTCTCTCTGCTAGATTGAAGAGCCCATTATTAAATATTTGTTCCCCAGGTAGGTGCTTACGGACTGTGATCAAGTCACCCCTTTACATTCTCTTGGTTAAGTTAAATAGATTGAGCTCCTTGAGTCTATCACTATAACGCAGGTTTTCTAAGCCTTTAATCATTCTTGTGGCTCTTCTTTGAACCCTCTCCAATTTATTAACATCCTTCTTGAACTGTGACACCAGAACTGGATGCAGGATTCCAGCAGCTGTCATAGATTCATAGATTCTAGGACTGGAAGGAACCTCAAGAGGTCATCAAGTCCAGTCCCCTGCCCTCATGGCAGGACCAAATACTGTCTAGACCATCCCTGATAGACATTTATCTAACCTACTCTTAAATATCTCCAGAGATGGAGATTCCACAACCTCCCTAGGCAATTTATTCCAGTGTTTAACCACCCTGACAGTTAGGAACTTTTTCCTAATCTCCAACCTAAGCTTCCCTTGCTGCAGTTTAAGCCCATTGCTTCTTGTTCTATCCTTAGAGGCTAAGGTGAACAAGTTTTCTCCCTCCTCCTTATGACACCCTTTTAGATACCTGAAAACTGCTATCATGTCCCCTCTCAGTCTTCTCTTTTCCAAACTAAACAAACCCAATTCTTTCAGCCTTCCTTCATAGGTCATGTTCTCAAGACCTTTAATCATTCTTGTTGCTCTTCTCTGGACCCTCTCCAATTTCTCCACATCTTTCTTGAAATGCGGTGCCCAGAACTAGACACAATACTCCAGTTGAGGCCTAACCAGCGCAGAGTAGAGCGGAAGAATGACTTCTCGTGTCTTGCTCACAACACACCTGTGAATACATCCCAGAATCATGTTTGCTTTTTTTGCAACAGCATCACACTGTTGACTCATATTTAGCTTGTGGTCCACTATCACCCCTAGATCCCTTTCTGCCGTACTCCTTCCTAGACAGTCACTTCCCATTCTGTAGGTGTGCAACTGATTGTTCCTTCCTAAGTGGAGCACTTTGCATTTGTCTTTGTTAAACTTCATTCTATTTACCTCAGACCATTTCTCCAATTTGTCCAGATCATTTTGAATTATGACCCTATCCTCCAAAGCAGTTGCAATCCCTCCCAGTTTGGTCTCATCTGCAAACTTAATAAGCGTACTTTCTATGCCAATGTCTAAGTTGTTGATGAAGATATTGAACACAGCCGGTCCCAAAACCGACCCCTGCGGAACCCCACTTGTTATACCTTTCCAGCAGGATTGGGAACCATTAATAACTAATCTCTGAGTACATGCATCCGATGAAGTGAGCTGTAACCCATGAAAGCTTATGCTACAATAAATGTGTTAGTCTCTAAGGTGCCACAAGTACTCCTATTCCTTTTTACTCTGAGTACGGTTATCCAGCCAGTTATGCACCCACCTTATAGTAGCCCCATCTAAGTTGTATTTGCCTAGTTTATCGATAAGAATATCATGCGAGACCGTATCAAATGCCTTACTAAAGTCTAGGTATAGCACATCCACCGCTTCTCCCTTATCCACAAGACTCGTTATCCTATCAAAGAAAGCTATCAGCTTGGTTTGACATGATTTGTTCTTTACAAATCCATGCTGGCTATTCCCTATCACCTTACCACCTTCCAAGTGTTTGCAGATGATTTCCTTAATTACTTGCTCCATTATCTTCCCTGGCACAGAAGTTACACTAACCGGTCTCTGGTCATACAAGGGGAGAGGGGCAGGCAAGGGGAAGAGCTGGGCCTGCTTTCGTAGCAGGGGGATCCGGTTTAAGTGCTGACCAGCCTATGTCAGAGAAAGCTCTGTGATTTGGAAGAGACGTCCTGAGCTGCAGGGGAAGGATCCTGGCCACCTCAGAGGACTCTGCCCAAGCCCAGAGGACTCTCCAGACTGGTGAGGAACCCGAGGCAGGGAGACGTGTGTGTGTGTGACACATGTAGGTGTGTTTGTTTGTGTGTGTGTTTGTGATTTTGTATAGATCTGTGTATTCCTCGTGCTACTGTGTAAAGAGCAGTGGTGTTTAGCATCCTATGGCAAGTCTGTCTCTGGCTGGCTTTTGTTCTCTCATGCCCCAAAGAAAAACACTGTGAACCAGGAGGCTCCTCCTGTCGGTGGGATGTTGGGGAACGTGCAAGAGCTGCTGGGTGGCCTGGGGGAGACCGTACCAGTTTCAGGGCCTGGGCAATTGGATCATGGGCATCCCCACTGCCAAGAGTGGTGTCAGACCCCAGTGCGGGCCTAGAGGCCTAGAGTCAGCGACAGTGCCTAACTCTACCCAGCCCCAGCCAGCTGAGGGCACGTGGGATTCATTGTTTGGATCCCTCACAGCAGTCTGGAAAATGTCCAGCAGGGGGAGCTCGACCATATCTGTGACAGGGACTTTCATTTAACCCTTTCAGATACCGCCCCTCCCACGAGACTCTGCCCCAAATACTCAGCCTCCGCATATGTCTTGATGTCGGACTCAGATCTACTTTCTTCTGTATTTTCTAGTTGCTAATGTGCCTCAGATGCACAATACCATTAATGGTGACGAACTGACAGGGGGTCTAGCCTGGTAAACTATCTATGGTTTGGTACTAGGATGACCAGACAGCAAGTGTGAAAAATCGGGACAGGGGTTGGGGGGTAATAGGAGCCTATATAAGAAAAAGACCCCCCAAATCAGGACGGTNACTTTCTTCTGTATTTTCTAGTTGCTAATGTGCCTCAGATGCACAATACCATTAATGGTGAAGAACTGACAGGGGGTCTGGCCTGGTAAACTCTCTTATCTATCTATGGTTTGGTACTAGGATGACCAGACAGCAAGTGTGAAAAATTGGGACAGGGGTTGGGGGGTAATAGGAGCCTATATAAGAAAAAGACCCCCCAAAATCAGGACGGCTCCTATAAAATCCGGACATCTGGTCACCCTATTTGGTACTGCCACCCATCCTTGGAGTAGCTGAGTGCCTTCCACCCTAGGGTGGCAATAGCAAAGCTATTTGTGGACTGCCTGGCTCGTCTTCCCTTTGGGGTCGTTGAGAACTCTGCTGGGGGAGGTAGGGAGTTTTGGGAAGCAAGTGACGAGAATCATCCTTGCTCTGGTAGAACAGCTGTATCGAAGAGGAAGGTCTAGAGCTAATGAGACGCTGGATTCACCTGACCTCTCCTATAAATTCATGCCTCCACCAGAGCCCCTTGCCAGGGGATGTTTTGTTCCCCGCTCTCAAGTGCTCCATTCTGGGCTGTAAGGTCAGTCAGGGGCCCCGTGCGCTTGTGCTCCTGTAGAAGCAGCTAGTGGGGCTCAGCGGGAATGACTGAGTTCTACACGTGCATCTGTTGCTTGGGTCACTTGTTTTGGGCCTCCGGGGAGATGTGAGTCTTTGGGGCTCAGTTCCACCACAAGCCTGTATCGGCCACGTTGGTACAGAAAAATGATTAGGGGTGTGGAACAGCTTCCCTGTGAGGGGAGATTAATAAGATTGGGACTTTTCCGCTTGGAAAAGAGACGACTAAGGGGGGATATGATAGAGGTCGATAAAATCATGACTGGTGTGGAGAAAGTAAATCAGAAAGTGTTATTTACTCCTTCTCAGAACACAAGAACTAGGGGTCACCCAATGAAATTAATAGGCAGCAGGCTTAAAACAAACAAAAGGAAGTATTTCTTCACACAAGGCACAGTCCACCTGTGGAACTCCTTGCCAGAGGATGTTGTGAAGGCCAAGACTATAACAGGGTTTAAAAAAGAACTAGATAAGTTCATGGAGGATAAGTCCATCAATGGCTATTCGCCAGGAATGGTGTCCCTAGCCTCTGTTTGCCAGAAGCTGGGAATGGGCAACGGGGATGGATCACTTGGTGATTACCTGTTCTGTTCGTTCCCTCTGGGGCACCTGGCATTGGAGGTTCTCTGTGGAAAGGAGTGAGCCTGAGATGTGCAAAGTTAAAACCCCACTCACGTTGTGGAATCCTTCCCTAATGTGTCTGAAACCTCCTTGGCATCTATTGGAAAGTGTCTCAGAAGAGGCTTCTAAACAAGGCCCACTGCCTGGATACTGCTAGAGCTTCTATAACGTCTTGGATGCTTTCAAAGGAAGGCTGAGTGTGCACGGAAAGTCTGCCGCATCCCTTCCTATTCTCCATGGACGTGAATGAATTCAGTGGGATTGATGCTGGATATTTGAAATTCGAAAAGAGAGAGCTCATTTCTATTCACCCTGCATCGGCTGAGAAGAAAATTGGAAGGGAAATTAGAGAGAAGGAAATAATGAGCTGCAGACACTGAATATTTTTTTGCCCTATTGTGACGAAGTGGGGGATTTTCTTGTTTTTCCCCATGGTTTGCATGCAGAGGGGGTGGGACTCAGTTTCCCTAGGTGTTAGTGGTTTAACGAGGTGAGGGGAGAGGGAGTTTGTTACAGAGGACCGGAGAGGGAACTTGGGATCCCAGCCAATGGCCTGGAGGATGGATACCTCAGCGACTGGTGTCCTGACGACCTGGTGACCCGGAGGCCCAGCTCAGGAGTCGCAGCCGGTTCTGGCCAGTGGGAGGACAATGGGCTGTGAAGAGAGGACCCCGGTAACCTAACCAGCCGGTTCCAGTCAGAGGGGGCCAGAGGACAGAAGAGAGGAGAGGAGGCCCAGGCGACCCGGTTTATGACCCTATTTACGATCCTGTTTACCTGGAGAGAAGACAATGGACAGAGGCAGGGCTTGGGGCCAGAGGTGGAGGGGCCTAACCCCGAGAGTGGACCCCCGGGAAAAGGGCTGTCTCACTGAAAGAGGCACCCCCCACGGACCGCACGGGGCCAAGAGTGGGCACGATCTGTGAGTCCGTGACACCTGTGTGCTACCTCTTTGAAGGAACAACTGGCTCAGACTTTCAATCAGAGACGTAGCTACCTCCTCCAATGCCTGGGCATCTCTGTAGCCACAGTACCTGGGGCTGGGCGCTTGGTGGATCTCGTAAGATAAGCAACACTGGCCTTATGGCCCACCGTCAAGGAAAGCCAACGTGGTGCTGGTGATTCTGTGGGCAGCCCAGTGTGGGGAGCCGGTACTGCCAGTGGAATGCCGATGGGTGCTGCCTTTCGGATGAGTTATAACATTGACGTCCTTATGATGTGTATTGCAGTAGCTCCTAGAGTCCCTAACCATGCTGGAGCGCCCATGGTGCTGTAGAAACACAGAGCAGTATTCAGTCCCTGCCCCAAGGAGCAATCGAAACAGACAAAGACCAGGGACTAACCCCCGTGGGCGACGCTGAGCGAGGTGAGAACATTGACAAGACACGTCAGTTTTAACGCAAGGTAAACTCCGAGGCCAACCCCAGGCGGGGTCGGCACTGACCTCGTCTAGCTACTCATGGTAATGCTCAGTGCTCAGTGGTTTGAGCATTGGCCTGCTAAACCCATGGTTGTGAGTTCAATCCTTGAGGGGGCCACTTAGGGATCTGGGGCAAAATCAGTACTTGGTCCTGCTAGTGAAGGCAGGGGGCTGGACTCGACGACCTTTCAGGGTCCCTTCCAGTTCTATGAGATAGGTATATCTCCATTATTATTATTATTAACTCAAGTGCCTTTTCTCAGCTGTGTTTTTACTGCCAGATGCCTCACGACCGTTAGTTACCCTGAGGTAAAAAACACACCTGGTTTAGCCGTGAAGGCAAGACCACAGGGGGAGAGAGGGGAAGGGTGACCAGCCTCGTTTCACTCAGGCACACCGACACTAGCAGGGCATCGATCCCAGCCCTACAGTGACCTAGCCTAGGGCTTTCCCGTCCAGCTGTGGCCAGGCAGGAGACCAGGGCACTCTTTGCAAGTGTAACAGCGTCGACCCAGGTGTCCTGTCCAACTGGCCAATGAAATTCTGCCTGACTCAGTCCCCCACTGATGTTCAATCATAGATATTTTCCTTCACGTCCCCCTCTGATAAAGCCATGGCGTGTAGGGTATCTGGGTGTCCCGAGAGCTTCTCCATGGTTGAGCTGGGCCCTGTGTCTCTCTGGGATCCTGCCGGGTGAAGGGAGCTGTACAAATGCAATGCAGTGTTAACTATAACCCCAGCCTTTGCATATATGGGCAAGGCACTCACCAGGAGCGCTTGCACCAATTTCGCTGCCACTGTGGGTTGGCTTCTGAAAGGCAGCAACAGTTGATGTAAGCAACTCCGTGTCTACACTGACCCTGCATTGACCTAACTACATCGACATTGACGCTACTATAGTGGGCGAGTTCCATGGCTGGGAGCAACATTTCAGTGTAGACGCTTACAGAAATAGGTCGACATAAGGCAGCTTACATCAGCCTAACTCTGTAGTGTAGACCAGACCTTAGGCTCTGCAGCTTCTATTGTCTGATGATAGTTAAGATCTCTCTGAATCTATGTATAGGTCCTCTGGGTTAGAACAGGAAGTGAAGAAAAAGATTATGTCTAGTTGGAACTGCAGGGGGAATTTAATAATAATCCCTAGCTCATAGCTAGCGCTTTTCATCGGCAGATTTCAAAGCATGTTACAAAGGAGGTCAGTATCATTACCCCCATTTTACAGAAGAGGAAACTGAGGCACAGAGTGGGGCAGTGACTTGCAGCAAACCCATAGCAGAGCCAGGAACAGAAGCAAGGTCTCCTGAGTTCCAGTCCAGTACTCCATCCACTAGGCCACACCACCTCCTCAGACTCAACCAAGGGCACGGGGCTACAATGCTGCATGTAAAAAGTGCTAGGTGATCTGTAATGGCCACAAGTGGCCGCTCCATAAGTGTGCCCATTTTACAGGTAGATCAAAGCCTGCCTCCGCTACAGGTCTGTTCTAACCCATTAATAGTGGAAACATGGAGCATTGTTCCTGGAAAGATAATCCCTAAATACAGCCAAGAATGAAATAAAACAGAATGTTAAATCCAACAAGCTTCTCGTAAGGAGGGCTTCTAGGATGAGTCAGAATAGCCCTGAGTTTGGAGATCTGCATGCGCAGAGACGGCAGCAGACAGAAAACAAATGTAACGGCACAGGGAAATTCTTAATACTAGAAAACCCTTGAGTCAGGGACTTTGTCACTAGTTCCCTTTGTTGGGCCAGGTTCAAGGTGATTACCTGTAATCGGTCCATTAGGGATGGACAGTTCCATCTCTGCAGGGAGCTGATGGGGAATAGGGCTCCATGCTGCCCAGGCAATGCTCCATCTCTACCCAGCACCCCCCTCCTCTTCTGCTGTACAATCACACCAGCTCTGCTGCCTAGGAGGAAGGGCTGAATTCGACCCCTTGTGCACTGAGCCAGCCTGCCAACGGCAGGGCCAGTTGTGGTGGTGGTTTTGTGATGTCGACACCTGGTGCTGGGCTAAGACATGGTGGATGGAAGAAAGATGGCTTAGGGGGGTGTAACGGAGCACAGACTCACCACCGGGACGCCTCCTGCTGGTTACTCTGGGAGTAGCTCTGTTCTAGCCATGGAGCATCCTCTGTGGGTGGTGTCCCGCCCGTTGCCTGCTCTGCTGTGTTGTCTGGGACCCGCGTTGCTCCCTGGCTTGCGGCATCCTCTTCTGGAGACAGCCCTTCAGGTGTGCCCCTGCTCTATTCTCCCCCCTTCCGGAGGTATCAGCAGTCCTCAGTCTACACCTGCCTTCGTGGCCACCTGCCACCCTAAAGTCTAGTCCCTTGCCTCAGGGACAAGGCACAGTCCATCGCCTCAGGGACAAGGCACAGTCCATCGCCTCAGGGACAAGGCACAGGCCATCAGCCATGGTCCTCCATGGTAAGGTGTGGTGTAAGGGGAGGACCCAGGCCCACCCGCTACTCTGGGTCCCGACCCAGGGACCCTCTAGCGGCAGCCTCTCACTGCCCTCCTTCAGTCCCCTCTTCTCCATGTGTACCCTGGGCCACTTCCCCTTGGCCTGTGCACCTTCTTTGCCCTTTTCGTCAGGGGCCGCCGCCTGGCAGGTAACAGGCCAGAGCTCTCTCTCTGCTCCCCTGAGCCTGCTCAGCACTGCTCTCGCCTAGGTGCTCTGTCTCCAGGGAGCCAGTCCTTCTCCCGTGCTTGTCAGGAAGAGACTGACATCTCCTCTGCTTTGCGGCCTTTATATAGGGCCCAGTCTGGCCCTGATTGGCTGCCTTTCTGCCCTTCTCTGATTGGCCAGGTTCTGCACAGGCTCCCTCCAGCCTGCTTTAACCCCTCCTCTGCCAAAGTGGGGTAACTGCCCCACTCCAGGGAGCTAGGCCATTAGCCTGGGTTTAGGTGACCTGAGTTTGATTCCCTGTGGGACCTTGGGCAGTGCCTCAGTTCCCCAGCTGGGGATAACAGCCCTGTGGACAATGTGGATAACAGTCCTGCCCTCCTGGGAGGATGCTCAAGTGGTAACAGGTGCTATATAAAGAGCCACCAGCAGCTCCGTACATGGGCTGAACTAGAGCGACCAGCCTGCAGGGGAAAGGCCCTGTATCACCCTGCCAGTGCCCTGGGTGGGACTGCCCCATGGGCTTTGGAGAAATGAAGGCCAGGGCAGATTGCCAGGTTTTCCCCCCATTGAAGGTCTAGGGACAAAGAAGGCCAGTTCACACCAACGGGCAGGAGCTCCTTGAGGACTTTGCAGTAGGCCTGGGCAGGGCGAGTCACGGGTTCACGTGTCCTTCCTCCCTTGGGGAGATTTAAATCAATACTGATGATCCTGGGGCTGACAGAAGCAGGCAGCAATGCCACATGTTAAATGAGTAAAGAGGTGTTTAGTCAACTTTGTTCCCAATTGCGTAAGTTCCTGACATTTCTCACCAGCCCCTCCCATCTTATTTGCTCTGGTTCCTCCTTGGCAACAAGAGGAACGGAGCCAGGCACATCCTAGCCAATGCTGGGGCCACTCAGTTGATCAGCAACTGGAGAGGCTGCAAGCAGAACAAGCTGAGTTATCCTGGGGGAGGGGGGTTCTAAACAGAAACCCTCACCGTGGCCTCGCTGCAGTGAAATGGTCCCTGGTCGTCCCACCCCATCAATCTCAGCAGGGGCCACCCCCCCTCACTAGCGCATGGCTGTCCAAGAAAGCTTAAAGGGGAATTAGCACTCTTCAGGCTCTGCTCCCTCCCACACAGGTGAGGCAGAGAAACAAGCTGTCTATGAGGTTTTGGCCCTGATGGGGCCGGGCAGTAAGCAGTCTAGGGAGCTCAGACCCTCAGGCAGGGTGGAGCAACAACAGTCTATAGGGCTCTGTCCCCTCTGGTAGGGTAGAGCTATAAGCCATCTATAGGGCTCCGATGCCTCTGGCAAGGCACAGCTATAAGCAGTCTAAGGCAGACAGAGGACAAATGCAGGCCTCTTGGCCTAAGGTGGGCAGGCAGTCAGCCCAGAGGCAGGGTGGCCACAGGGAGGAGGGGGACCTGAGCGCACCCTACTCCACCGGGTCCCAGCCCAAGGCCCTGACAGTGGCAGAGGGCTCCCCTACTGGGTCAGCTGGTATCCCACCACAACACACTGACCAGTGTTCTGGCCACACAACTGGACTATCCTCTGGTGTCTGTGGGCTACTACACTGCAGCGGGGTTGTAGGAATCTCAGCTCACTGGGCATCCTCCATCTGCTCCCATCGAGTGGTCAACCCAGCAGTCCTTCAGGGTCCTCGGTGTTGCTGGGCTTGTCCTCAGGCATGGGACTTAGCAAAGGCCGGGGCATGTCTGTCTCCTTCACCACCTCCCCTCCAGTTGAGCGGCAGGGCCCACCTTTTAAGCTTCCTCTCCCGCCCCTCTGCTTTTGGGCGGGGCAGACACATTGGTTGCCCAGCTCCGCCCACCAGGGGTGGGCTAGGGCTTCCTCCCAGTCAGACTCAGTGGAAGACCACGCCCCCTCACTACAGGCAGCAACAGGTCTGTTATCTGGGGGACTTGGCAAAGATCTGGGCTCCTTTGGGGGTATGAGCCAAAGCCCACGAAACGCTACGGGAAGATACTCACTGGGCTTTGGCTCCCACTCTGGCAGGGAGCGGAGGCACGCCAGTTGTGGCCATCAAAAGCAGACCTTTAATGCTGCAATGCTGCCCACCGCTTACTGAGTGATCCTGGTCCATACATGCCCTTTGCATTCAGTACTGGCTGACGGCCGGCTCATTCCATATTCCCTTCTAGGCAATCCCAATGGGAATAACACGAGTCTCCTTGTAAAACCACCATTTTGTTTAGAGGTTGCTTCAGGTCCAGGAGACCTAGCATGGTGAACTCTGAGCTAGGGAAACTGTTCTATTCCGGACGCTGCCACTGATGATGTGTGACCAGGGGCAAGTTCTTAACTCCCCTGGGGTAAACACTGCTGCCTTCAGCATGCTAATTAGTACTTTAGTCCTCACTGATTTCAATGGGCCAATCTGAGGAGTTGGTGCAGCAGAGTTATCAGAAGCGGTCTCTCTGGGATTCAGTCCCTGTCTCTGTAGACGATTGAGCCATCTTTGTAAGGTCGTGGGAGATCTAGAGATCAAAAGTATTATGGACACGCAACATTATAGGGTTTCAAAAGAAGAACAAAAAATGCAAAAAGGATT
Organism: Platysternon megacephalum; assembly: GCA_003942145.1. Lineage (NCBI taxonomy): Eukaryota > Metazoa > Chordata > Testudines > Platysternidae > Platysternon > Platysternon megacephalum. The sequence continues at coordinate 3,833,229 of QXTE01000120.1, forward strand.
TCTAGAGTAGAACAAACGTTTTTAATTGCAAAAATAAACACAGCTTTGTAATATTCCTGATCGGTTCTGTTTTTTACAAAGAGAAAAATATTTACAGGGGAGGACCCCCCCCCTCATAGTTCTGTACAAAACATTATAAACCAAAGTTGGTCAAATAACACCTGTCTTCAATTATTAACACGTCAGTTCCTCAGGTTGATCGCATCCATTTTGGTTTCCCCACCAACAGTGACTTCTGGTGCAGTTTTGCCATGAGAACCTATATTACAATGGATTGTTCAGGGAGTTCATGTAAAGTGCTTGGCAAGGTAAATCGGATTCAGTTTATTAAAAACGCAGCCTGAACAAATGCATCTTGTTCTTCGTCTAAAACGTGGGCGGGATTTCTGGATGCACGTTTCTCTTTCTTGAAACTGAAAGTTAAAACTGCAGTTTGCAAATATCCTTTGCCCCGCGCAGCGCCTCCGCTAGCTGGAGCTGTCCACTCCGCGTGGTGCTGAAACAGCGTGACGGCCTGGAGCACGGATGATCCCTCTGCTTTCTCCTTCCCTTCCGAGACCTCTTGGCTTACTCCGGCAGTGACTGTGCACACACGATTGTGCATCGCCCCTGGATCCCATCGGAACAGGTGCGGTGCCTTTCACTTATGTACATCTAAAGCGCCTTCTCTCCTGGGCAGAATGAATCGCTCCCTGCCCACCACCAATGGTCATGATCTTTGCCACTGCCACCCAAGGAGCCATTTGGAGGTGGACTCTCCAGCCTGATCCCTTCAGCAAGGTGTGACCGGGCTCACCCCCAGAAAACGACATCAATCAGGGCTCCCCATGGGGCCTTCAGAGTGTCCCAAATGACAGCCCCACCGTGTAGAAGCCGAGGCCCTTGAGCTTCTCCTCGGTCCTCGCTTTCTGCTTCAAATGGACCTTGCTGTGTCTCTTCTTCTCGTCGCTCCTGGCAAACCGGCGGCCACAGATGTCACAGGAGAAGGGCTTCTCCCCGGTGTGCGTCCGGATGTGGGTGGTGAGGTGGTCGCTGCGGCTGAAGTTCCGCAGGCAGATGCGGCACTGGAAAGGCTTGTGGCCGGTATGGATCCGCAGGTGCCGGTTGAGCTCGTCCGACCTGGCAAAGCTCCGGATGCAGCTCTCCACGGGGCAGGCGAAGGATTTCTCGTGCGGCTTGGGGCAGAAGCATTTGGAGGAGCATTTGTTCCTGCGGGTTCTCTTCTTGGGCTCGCTTAGGATGTTGGGGTGGGTGGGGATTAAAGCGTCGGCTGAGGAGGTGGAGGGATGGGCCAGGAAGTCTGCGGTAGGGACTGACGGGGACTGGTGGCGGTGGAGGAGCTCGGTTGGATTCATTAAGCTTGGCACGGCCTCGGGCTGGGCCAAGGAGGAGTCGAAGTCTTGCATTAACTGCGGTGGGAGGTGATGGATCTTGGCCTCACCGAAGTCGCTGGGAATCGGCCCCTGGCTGCTGAGATTCTGGAAACTTTCCGGCTCGCAACTGAAAGCGAAGCTGTTGCTGTAGGTCCCCGAGGCTTCAGACAGGCTGTTGAGCTCTGACCGGCAGCTGATGGACAACACGTTTTCGATTTTGGAGCCGAGGGGCTGGAACAGGGCCTGGCTACTTTCCGGGGGCTGGAAGGACTCGGAGGACTGGTAGCCGTCTGGCAAGTAGTCCTGAGAGGGAGCGAGCGGCTCCCATTGGGAGCAAGAAACCTTAAATTTGTCCAGGGCGAGAGCCATGGGGGGGAGCTTGATGTCCTGCTTGTTTTCCAACCGTTTTGCCTCAAAGAGACACTGCGCGGAGCTGCCTAAGCTCGGGGAGGTTTGGACGCGGGGCGCGTTGTCCAGCGTGGGGAAGGCGGGGTAGCCCTGCTCAGCGAAGGGGGGCTGGACAGAGATATTCAGTTCCGGCTGGCAGCTGGAGTAAAGCTCCAAGTGGTTCTGAATGGCGTCTGGGACCGAGTAGAGAGAGTCCAGTTGTCTCGGGTGGCCTTCGGAGCCAGGGAAAGGAGAGAGGCCCAGGATGCCCGACATCAAGTTGAAGAGGGATTCCTGGTCGTGGGGCTGCTCCGGCATCGCCTTGATGAAGAAGCTGCCGGTGTAGCTGAGCGAGGGGGCGGGCTGGCTGCCTGGGAAGAAGTAATCGGCCGTTTCCCCGTTGATTGTGGACCCCATGAATTCACCTGGGAATTAAAAGGGGAAACAAAAGCTGGTTAGAGACCTTGCTTGGCGAGGGGGGAAATACAGACCGGGCTGCATCAATAGCGAGGCGAGAGTGGTCCCTGCAGAAACTCCCAGCCCCGCTGTGCAGCCCGCCCGTGTTACGTAACAACTCTCGGTGTCTCCCCCGCGCCGCGTTGCTTGCCAAGCGGGTGCCCCCCGCCCAATTCCCACCCTCCCGAGATCTCGGTGGCAGGGCCCTGCCCCGGCATCAGTCCGCTTTGGATTCAGGACCAAGGGCCACTGCCCTGGTCCCCTTTCAGCGCCACAGGGTCACGGGCAGGCTCAGCTGCTTGGAAGCCGGACCCCCCCCCCCCCCGATCCTGCTCGGCTACAAGTGGAAGGGGCGGGCGGGGGGGGGGGGGCTGTCTCTTACCTCCGAGGAAATCGCCCGCCGCCTCTCTCTGCTGCCCCGCCAGAAGTTGCTGCTCCTGCGGGCCTGAGCCCGGGTGCTCCCCGGCTTTGAGCTCGCAGCTCTCCTGGTACTTGCGATACAGCGAGTCCTGGCCGGAGAAATCCATCACGCTCACCATCTCCGGCGAGCCCAGGCTCAGGGAGGAAGCGGGGGAGGTGGGACTGACGGGAACGTCCCCCGCGCCCCAGCCCCTCGGCCCCGCTCCCGCTGGCTGCTCCAGCCCCGGCGCGCCGCGGCGGCGGTCTCCTTCCCAGGCCGGTGCCCGGCTGCCTTGGGGCATGAGCGCTCAGCCGGCTGCGCTGGGGCTTGGCGGGGACTCCCGGCTCCCAGCCACTGCGGCGCCTTTTATACCTGCAGCGGGGCTGCCTCTGATCTTCCGCCGCGCCGCGCCGCTTCCTTTTCTGGAGTCCCCCCGTGAGACGGGCTGTGACGTAAATGCCCATAGATGGACTCAGGATGTAGGCTAGGGAGTCCCAATAAGGAAATCTCTCCTGGTGACGTTTGGGCAGCTCCTCTCCCCCTCCCCTCCCCTTTCTTTCCCTGCCTTTTCCATCCTCCCAATAACATCCAGCGGCAGCCTGGGCGCTGCTGATCAGGAGGTGCCCACCGCCCCAAGGGCTGTGAAATCTGCTCAGCCGAGCTGGGCCTGCCCCCCAGGAAAGGAAAGGGGAGATCCCCACAGGCTGGATGCAGCCCCCCACCCCTGGAGCACGGGCACGTGAGTGGCAGGAGGCACAGGGCGAATGCTTTCGCAGCTGGAACAGCTGGAGCTGGGGTTCCCTGATGGAGGCGACGCCAAAGGCGGCTGGGGGATCCCAGCTGGGCTTTCAGCTCATTCAGCTGGAGGGAGGGAGAGAAATGTAGGGCGAGGCAGCTCTAGATGGGAATCATGGCTCCGCCAAGTGGGTGTATTTATGTATCCAGATAATCCAAGTGTATATCGTTACACACACACTTCGAGCTTTCATAGAGTCTCAGGGTTGGAAGGGACCTCAGGAGGTCATCTAGTCCCACCCCCTGCTCAAAGCAGGACCTAATCCCAACTAAACCATAGCCACACCTCCAATGGTGTCTTTCAGACACACACGTGACGTGCACATGGCACTGACCACCTATTTCATGGACACACTGGCCGCATTCATAAACACGAGTGTTCCCAATGTTACACGCACACAAAGGGGGTGCCATGCTTAGGGTTTGATGCTCAACTCCCACTGAGTAAGGGGCTCAGCACCTCTCCGGATCAGGCCCTGAGGGAATAGACTTTCCACTGCATAATTATGCAATTCCTTAAAGGCTTTGGCTTTCCTCCCAATGTGGGGAGCTGTTATTCCAGATTTACATCACTCCAGGCTCCTATTCACCTTCTGCTATTTCCCCCCCTGCCATGTGTATGTATTTTGTTGCTCTTGTTCCTTCTAGGAGCATGAAAGATGTTGGGATTGTTATCCCCTTCCGCCCTTCCTGAGGGGAGGGGGGGGGTTGCATTAAACTAAGCCTCTGCTGGCATTCTGCATTGCCTTTGATTTAGTGGAGGAGGGATTGTGCCTGTTGTATTGTCATTTGATTAACCTCTAACAAGCAGATACCCAATGAACAAAAACATCTCAATCATTTCCCCTACTTTGCTTTCATTCCCCAGCCCAGCAAAGAGTTCATTGCTTCCCCGCTGCCTGGTTTGAAGTACGTGTGGATTTGGGTCAGGGAGGGTTTGGATCCAGCTGCACAGTCAGAATATACAATGGAAGGAGGATAGTTTAAAATAGAATCACTGGGTCTAGTAGTGACTCAAAGAGCCTGATCGCATTTCCATCACCTCTGGCTGCCTCTCAGCCACAGACAACGCACAGCTCAGAGCACTGCTGGTTATCTGGGGTACTTGTAGGGCCCTCCTTACTGTAGTAGCGGAGCTGTTTGCAATCCTTAATGTATTTAACCTCATAACACAGGGAAATGCTTTAGCTCCATTTTACAGATGGGGAAGTAGAGCAACTAGCCCAAGGTCCTGCAGCCTATAGCAGAGCAGGGACTTGGCCTTAGGGCTAATATAGCTTGGGCAGATGGCCGCAGCCTATAACCACTGAGCTATCAGTCCTCCCTTCGGAGCACTATCCCCTCTAACCCTGATGAGTTTTCCACCAGAAGGGAAAGAAGAAGACAGGGTGTGGGGTTTTATTCCACCAGTGGTGTGAGATTATTTAAGGAGCCCATACAGTAATAATAACAACAAGAATAATAATACTTAACACTTATTTTCCTCTTGATCTTGCAAATCCTTGTGCATGCGGCAGGTTGAGCAAGGTTTTTGCACTCCAGTGGCAGTCTGGATGATAGGGACAGCTGGGTATAAAGAAGGTGAAATATTAGGTTTAAATCCCTGGCATTGATCTTTAGTATATGACAGGCTCCCTGCCTGCTGTCTCCTTCACTCCCAAGGTAAATGGGACCGGGTGTGAGAAAGGACTCTGCTTGGAGTTAGGCAGCCAGTAACGTGGAGGTCCCTTGCATTTCCTATCCTGCTCATATACCTGGCATTGCTCTGCATCTGCCCAGGACAGGATCAAGTCCAGCCCCTCTGAGATATTGTGTGCAAGGGCCAGTCCTAAGTTTACCTCTTCCCTGCTCACACCCATCACAGCTGTTGTGTGACAGCAGAGTTCTGGGCAGGGCTGAGATTCTCTCGCCAAGCTCTGGTGTTTTACTGTGCCACTTCCCAGGCAGATGCGCCAGACACACAGGGTAGTGCAGTGGAGGCATTCGGTCACGTGTGCCACATACTAAGTGGGTCAAAAAAATGCCAGTGGAATTTTTTAAGAGATCAAATTTTAAAAGAAGAAGATAAGAAGGGCCATACTGGGTCAGACCAAAGGTCCATCTAGCCCAGTATCCTGTCTTCCGACAGTGGCCAATGCCAGGTGCCCCATAATGATTGATTGATCTTTATATAGCATCATAACAATAATAATAATCCCTGGCTTTTCATCAGTGGATCTCAAAGCACTTGAAAAAAGAAGTGCGTATTGTTATCCCCATTTTATACATGAGGAAACTGAGGCACAGAGCGGTGAGGTGAATACACCTGACAAGCCAATGTCAGAGCACGTTCTCTGGGAGAGGAAGTCCCTACCTGTGCTTGATGTCTGCAGCACGTGCCATAACCAGCATTTTAGACTGGGCCATATCTGGTGCAATGCACTGTGTGCACTGACGTTATCTGCAGGGTGAAGCAGTGTTGTGGACTTGTAAGACTGGGCGATTGGAAACCAGGGCTCCTGGGTACTATTCTTGGCTCTTCCAGTGACTCACAGTGTTACCCTTGGGCAAGTACTTTTAAATGTGTCTGATTGCGCTTACCCACTTTGCAGGGAGGTTGGTAATGTTCACATTTGTAAAGCGCATCGAGCTCTTTGGCTGAAAGCGGCTATAAAAGTGCAAAGAAGAGTGACGTTCGAGTGGGCATTCAGCAGGCACTTGGGCCTAGTTCTGGATCAATTATCCAGCCTGGTGTTAGAGGGCGAGATGCTGGAGGAGGTAACATATTTTAAATGAGATGTAAAAGCAAAGTCCCAACCACTTGTGGCCATTTATATTCACACATGGAAGGCTGTCAGCTGCAGAGGCGTGGCCAATATTCTGCATTCTTAATTGTGCCCACTGCATTTACAGCTGGGCATGGCATTCTTCATCACTTCCTCTACTAAACTGCTGCTTAGTGTTGCATTGCGCTGTTATACAGCTGCCATTTTCCACCCTGGAGGTGGTGAGTTCAGTGATTTCTTCTTGCTCTGCAAAAATCATAGAATCATAGAAGATTAGGGTTGGAAGAGTCCTCAGGAGGTCATCTAGTCCAATCCCCTGCTCAAAGCAGGACCAAGCCAAACTAAATCATCCCAGCCAGGGCTTTGGCAAGCCGGGCTTTAAAAACCTCTAAGGATGGAGATTCCACCACCTCCCTAGCTAACCCATTCCAGTGCTTCACCACCCTCCTAGTGAAATAGTGTTTCCTAATATCCAAACTAGACCTCCCCCACTGCAACTTGAGACCGTTGCTCCTTGTTCTGTCATCTGCCACCAATGAGAACAGCCGAGTTCCATCCTCTTTGGAACCCCCCTTCAGGTAGTTGAAGGCTGCTAGATCTTAGATCGACTTAGAATTACTTACTTCGCGTCCTCACAGCACGGGATCAACGGCCACGGCTCCCCCGTCGACTTTCAGTTCAGCAGTCGACGGGAGAGCGATCGGGGATCGATTTATCGCGTCTACACTACACGCGATAAATCGATTCCCGATAGATCGATCGCTACCCGCCGATCCGGCGGGTAGTGTAGACGTACCCTTAAAGACTAACAGATTTATTTGAGCATAAGCTTTTGTGGGTAAAAAACCCACTTCTTCAGACGCATGGAGTGAAAATTACAGATACAGGCATAAATATATATTGGCACATGAAGAGAAGGGAGTTACTTACAAGTGGAGACAAACTTTCTCATGTAGACAAAGCCCTAGGAGGAGGTATGCTATGCATCTGCCGCTTTCAAACCCACTTGCGGTGTCTCCATAGCGCTATTAATTTCAGTGGCTGAATGAGAGAGTCACCCAGATAAGGGGGTCTGTGCCTGTTTCAGTTTAGAAATCATGACCCCTTCCTTCTCCTAGGGACTCGGCACAGATTAACACAATGAACTCCCAGCCTGGCTAGAAATCTCTGTCATAGGTTGCTGCGGGAGAGCAAAGGCAGTGAGAGGGAGGGAGCAGCCTCCAGCAGACTGGAAGCCTGGAACAGACTTGCTAAATGAGCGAGCCAGAGACACCTGATGCAGGGAAGGAGCCTCAAGCTGCTGGTTCCTTCTAAGAGAGCTGAAGTGGTTCCAGGGCGGTGGGGAAGGGGCTGGTTCTGAGAAGCTGTAAGGGAGTTAGCTTGGGGGAAGGCACCTGCAAGCTGCCAGGAGAGGCTCTGTGAAGGGACCTTTTTCTGCTCCCCCAGGGTCTGAGGTACGAGTCGGGCCCTGGGACCGATTTCTGGGGACTCTGTGAGCGATGGGGGAAGTTCCCTCTTTGGAACTTTGTAAATGAAGACAAGCAGATGCCAAGAAGGGCTGTGATTGAAGGAGAAAGGCTGTGGGGTTTGTGTAAGGAGCCCTGAAGAAGGGGAAAATAGGGCTGCAAAGCCCCCCCTGGCCCTGGGGGGGTGCTTGGGTGATAGCCACCCTGTTACAGTTGCTCCTGCTTTACCAGGAGCATGGACAAAGGATGGGTTCTGGTTCCTGTGGGTCACATTGCTACAAATGGCTAAAACAACGTGTGTGAGGTAATCAGAAGAAAATGTGGACAGGAGGTTTCCTGTTGACCACAGCCAGGCTCTGCTGCAGCTCAGTGGCACAGTGCCCAGGTTCTCACCAAGGGCACTTGGCTTACTAATGCCTGGGATATCCTTCCCAGGGCGAAACATGTCCTAAAAATAAGAGAGAAACTTGCACTCAGGGCTGGATTCTGCCCCCTGTTAGCCCATGAAACCGCAGAGAAGCCCAGGATTTTGCCCTGGTTTTTTTGTACTCTCCTTGCCTGTCCTAAGAACACTGCAGATATCGCTGTCTGTCACCTTTACAGTCCAAATATGGAAATATATCTACATTAAGAGATGGCCTGGAAAACCCTCAGTACAGCTCTAGGCATTTCTAATGTGCCAGGCCCTGATCCTGCAAACAGATGCACTAGTGAGCACCTGGGATTTCATAGATGCTGATGCCGCAAATGTTTGTGATCATTCAGTCTGAGCTCCTGAGTCTAGGAATCAGGCAGGTGACTCACCCACTTAGGCTATGATTATATTGCACACTGCTGGCGGTGGTGCGTAGGGTATGTGTAGCTACACGTGGTGAAAACCAGGCTGTGACCACTACACTGTGGTGTGTAGCTACACGGGGCAGTGAAAGGTTCTGGCCGGGAGAGGCAGTGTGGAAAGGCTCTGGCAGCATCCTGCAGTGGGGAAAGGCACCGGCAGCGGGGAGCTGCTGGAGCCTTTTCCCACTGCTGCAGCCTTTCCCTGTGGCAGGGAAAGACACTGTCAGCAGGACACTGCACTGCTAAAAACAGTGTTGCAGTGGAGGCACTGCTTGAGTGCATAGAGAGCCTTTTAGGTACATGCCCTAAAGTTTCAGGTGTGTCTTCACTCACCTAAGGCATGCATCAGTATCTCACTGCAATGTATACCCAGGGGACTGTGCAGTGTATGTCCGCTACATGCTGCCATAAGAAGTGTGCCATAAGAAGTGTGCCATGTAGACGTACCCTGAGCCTCTCTCTGGAGCAGGCCTGGGTACAGACTGAGTGGGGCTCTGGCTCCATTCCCCTATTTGCTGGTCAGAGTAGCTGCACCTGCGGGAAATAATTTACTGATGTTCTAGGCTAGTAGTAAATTACTACACTCCAGGAACAAGCAGGGAGCAGAGACAGACTTGTGAGTTCAAGTCTCCTGCTGCTACCCTAGGGTTGGTGCAGCTTACACACCACCCCTTGCTCAGGCCTGTGCCCAAAGTTACAATCTAGTCCTCTGTGTGCAGGACTGGGACCCAAGACTGTTGCAATCATAGAATCTCAGGGTTGGAAGGGACCTCAGGTGGTCATCTAGTCTGCTCAAAGCAGGACCAATCCCCAGGCAGATTTTTACCCCAGTTCCCTAAGTGGCCCCCTCAAGGATTGAACTCACAACCCTGGGTTTAGGCCAATGCTCAAACCACTGAGCTATTCCTCCCCCCTCCTGAATCAGTAGCCGGGCAGCTGTCATCTGGAATTGACTCGCAAGATCTCAGTCCCTACTTCCTCCATAGTAAGCCGCGCTGTAGTAAGTGTTCACTTGGTCCACCTACTTTCTGGACGCTTGCCAAACTGCCCAGCTGTTCAAATTGCATTGCCAGCAACCTGCTGAAGTGGCTGGAGAAGGGCAGCCCCTGGGAGATGAGGGATTCCCACAAGCCGGGAGAATGCTAGTTAATACGGCTTATCTTCTCCATTGAAAGAAAGCATGGCATGAGTTCTGCTGAGGGAGTTTGTCGCTCTGGCTCTCTCTCTCTATGGAGATGCTGATGTGGCTCCCATTGCTGGAATATCTGAGCACCCCACAAACATTTCTGCCTATACCCTCATGCTCGTAGAGAAAAGGTGGGTTTGGGATTAAGGCCCTAGCCTGGGACTCAGGTGGTCTGGGTTCAGCTTTTGATTCTGCCATAGTCTCCTGTGTGACCTTGGTAAATCACTCAATCTCTCGGTGGTTTATTGCTTTAAAATCGAATTGTGTGTGTGTGTGTGTGTGTATGTGTGATTTAGAAGTATCAGCCTGTTAACAGCCGCATGGACTTCACATTAACTGGCTGTTCTACTGATTGGCAGGCCTCCATCTGTAAAATGGGCACATTAATACCCCGTTCACCCACCCTTCTTCTGTCTTGTCTGCTTAGACTGCACACTGCCAGGGCAAGGACTGTCTCTTACTTGGTGTATGTACAGCGCCCAGCACAATGGGACCCCGGTCTCACTTGGCACCTGTAGCCACCACCGTACTACTAATAACAACAACATGGTGTTGGCAGCTCTCGCCATTTCCTCCCAAGTTGGGATTTCAGCCGCGGTGGGAACCAGTTGGCTGCGGTGTGAGAAGCTCCAGCTCTCTCGGGAATTTCAGCCCTGCCTGAGGGGAGGACCTCATTCTGATTGGCTGCCTGCCTCACTGCCCCATCTCCTACGGCAGTGTGCAGCCAATCAGGACTGCTGCAGGAGGCCGGCAGAGCGCTTCCTCCTGCCTGGCGAAACTGAGACGAAGTTTGGGGGTGGGGAGCAGGGAGGAGGGAACAGAAAGAGCCCAGTGGCTCAGGACGTCTCCTCTGCTCCTCCCTGCAGCGCCTGGCCTGAGAAGAGGGAGAGGGGAGTGAGGAATCCTGGGAGCTGCTGAGATAGGCAGATTTAATAGTTGGGCTGGGCAAATGTGAGGACTGGAAGGGGGCAGAAGTGATGTGAGGGTGTGTGATAAATGAAGGGTGGGTAGCTCCCTTTTATGGACAGCCAGCTATAAAATCCCTCTTGGTAGCTGTTCTCTACTTGCTTTACCTGTAAAGGGTTACAAAGTCTGCCTGCATGCATAGGTAAAAGGACGTGAGTGGGCACCTGGCCAAAAGAGCCAATGGGAAGGCTAGAACTTGTTAAAATTGAAACAAGACTTCCCTTTGGGTCTGTCTGTTGTTCTCCGGAGACAGGGGACAGAGCAGGGACCGGGCTGAACTATGCTGTAAAATGCTTTTCGCCAGGTATGGAAATCATCAGATCATACCTAGAAACTACTCATTTAAAACCCCAGATATGTAAATAGATCAGGAAATGTCTAGGAAGCCGCGATTAGGTTTATCTCTTTTATTTTTTTATGGTTTGTGGGCTCCTCTGTGCTAACCCCCAAATGCTTTTGTTTGCTTGTAACCATTAAGCTGAACCTCAAGAAAACCATTCTCGATGCTTAATTATTGTATTCACTCTTCTTAAATCTAGCACTAGCCTAAGTTCCAAATATATTTTCTTTCTTTTTGTTTTTAATAAAATTTACCTTTTTTAAGACCAGGATTGGGTTTTTGTGTCTTAAGAATTTTGTGCAGATGTTGTTTAATTAGCTGGTGGCAACAGCTGATTTCCTTTGTTTTCTTTCTCAGCTCTTCCCCGGAGGTGGGGGTGAAAGGGCTTGAGGGTGCCCCCACAGGGAGGAATTCCCAAGTGTGCCTTCCTGGGTTTTTTTGCATTTGGGTGGTAGCAGCATCTACCCATCCAAGGTCAGAGAGAAGCTGTAACCTTGGGAGTTTAATACAAGCCTGGAGTGGCCAGTATTAATTGTTAGAATCCTTGCGGGCCCCCACCTTCTGCATTCAAAGTGCCAGAGTGGGGAATCAGCCTTGACAAGAGGTGTCCCATAATGAATTGCTGGGCTGGGGATAGGCCGACGCAGAATTAATGAGGGCAAAGCCGGGGCTGGGGGGAGCAGCTGGAAGCTCCGTGCCATTGGGCAGCAGTGAGAGCCCCCGCAGTGAACCGCCCTCACTCGGTAAAAATGGGGAGCTAGTGATGTGACGTTGTGCAGTCTATATGATTTTATAAAAACATGATAAGTGAGTTTAATGTAACTGGAATATGCTTCATGCAAAAGGTATCATCACAAAGCTTATAATCTACTGAGAGTGATCATCCTATTTGTATAAATGTATCACTCTTGTATCTAAAACTAGAAGTATAAANGCTATGAACAGCTGTTGTTAGCCTCTCCTTGCAGCACAAGCCACTGGACAGGAGTGATTGCCAGGGCCCCCCAAACCTCTTCACTGTCTGAGGATTGGGGGGGCAGGAGGGCTTCACTCCACACCCAGCAGTGGGATATTACTACCCCCTTGCAGCATTGTGCCTCTTAAAGAGAGACACTCACTTGGCATGATTTAGCTCTGAAGCTTTTAGGGATATGAAAAGAGACATAGGAGCTAAATAATAACAATACCTAGCTCTGTTATAGTTTCACCTGTAGATCCCAAAGGACTTCATAAGAGAAAGCAAGTATCGTTATCCCTGTTTCTCAGATGGAGAAACTGAGGCACAGAGCGGGGAAGTGATTTGCCCAAGGCCACACAGCCGACCAGACTGTGCCATGGCCTGTTGTTTTGTTCTGTGTTTGTATAGCATCTAGCCCAATAGGGTCCTGGTCCATGTCTGGGTGTGATGTTTTTGGGATCACCCAGTCCACTAAGAGGTTCTGTCACCACCTGCTTTGTAACTTTGGATGACTTAAAGCTACACTGTGATGTCTCTGAGCTCTGACACCAGTAGTCAGCCTACAAGCATAAAGGTCTCATCCTGGCTTCCACCAGCCCAGTTACTCCTTGCAGGGTGACCCCAGTAGCCCTTCCGGTCCCATCTCCATCGAGTTCTTATATATATATATATATATATATATATAATAGAGAGAGAGAGAGAGAGACCTATCTCAAAGAACTGGAAGGGACTCTGAAAGGTCATCAAGTCCAGCCCCCTGCCTTCACTAGCAGGACGAAGTACTGATTTTGCCCTAGATCCCTAAGTAGCCCCCTTGAGGATTGAACTCACAACCCTGGATTTAGTAGGTTAATGCTCAAACCACTGAGCTATCCNAGTCCACTAAGAGGTTCTGTCACCACCTGCTTTGTAACTTTGGATGACTTAAAGCTACACTTCGATGTCTCTGAGCTCTGACACCAGTAGTCAGCCTACAAGCATAAAGATCTCACCCTGGCTTCCACCAGGCCAGTTACTCCTTGCAGGGTGACCCCAGTAGCCCTTCCGGTCCCATCTCCATCGAGTTCTTATATATATATATATATAGAGAGAGAGAGAGAGAGAGACCTATCTCAAAGAGCTGGAAGGGACCCTGAAAGGTCATCAAGTCCAGCCCCCTGCCTTCACTAGCAGGACCAAGTACTGATTTTGCCCCAGATCCCTAAGTAGTCCCCTTGAGGATTGAACTCACAACCCTGGATTTAGTAGGTCAATGCTCAAACCACTGAGCTATCTCTCCCCCCTTAACTACCTGATACTTGGACTTTCTCCCTCTAGTTCCCAGAAGGTGTGAAAACAGTAGGGTGACCAGATGTCCCAATTTTATAGGGACAGTCCCGATTTTTGGGTCTTTTTCTTATATAGGCTTCTATTATCCCCCACCCAGTGTCCCGATTTTTCACACTTACTGTCTGGTCACCCTAGAAAACAGCCCCTTCCTTAATTCACTTTGGCACACATACTTTACGCACCAGAGACTGCTTGGGGTAAAAATAAACACAAAGTTTATTTAATAGGAAAATCACAGATTCAGAGATGAAATAGTGAGAGAGAGCAAACACAGACAAGTTAAGCAGAAAACAGACAGACGCAACCTCAGGCTTTAATTCCTTTTTCAGATGCCTGTTACCTATTGCCTCTGACCAATTTCCCAGTGTGACACTGGCAACCAGCCAACCTGTGTCTGACCCATAACAACTTAACAAGTGGCATTACAATTGTATCAGGACAATTCACGTGCAGGTGAATTTCAAAGAGATGTACTAGACCAGTGGCTCTCAACCTTTCCAGACGACTGGACCCCTTTCAGGAGTCTGATTTGTCTTGCGTATCCCAAGTTTCACCTCACTTAAAAACGACTTGCTTACAAAATCAGACATAACAATACAAAAGTGTCCCAGCCACACCTTTACTGAACAATTGCTGACTTTCTCATTTTTACCATATAATTCTAAAATAAAATGATTGGAAAATAAATATTGTACTTGTATTTCAGCAGATAGTATATACAAAGCAGAATAAAAGAAGTCATTGTATGAAATTTTAGTTTGCACTGACTTCACTAGTGCTTTTTATGTAGCCTGTTGTAAAACTAGGCAAATATCTAGATAAGATGATGTACCCCCTGGAAGAGCTCTGCGTACCCCCAGGGAACATGCGTACGTGTACCCCTGGTTGAGAAGCACTGTACTATACCAGCAATCATTAACCCATCCATTTGTAGTAATAGAAATCAAGGGTAGATGCTAAGTGTATTTGTCCGTGTTTACCTATCTCCTGTTAGAAATTTTATCAGTGTAACCAAATTAGCTTTTAGATGCTAAATCCTTTTCATGTCTTAATTGCCTTACATTATGTATGTGATTGGGTTCAGTTAACCTTAAGATCAAAGATTTGAGACACTGCAGGAAACTAATAGTGTTACCTACATTGTCTTCAGCTTAACTATCTCTGTTTATAATGGAGGACCAGCTAATTGCTTTATGTAAATGAGTGTAACTAGTTTACCTGTGTATGCATAGGAAATAGATGTTTAACTTCAAAGCAAAGGTCCACAAACTATTTGCCTTGTCTATTCTTCCTCAGAGGAAAGCCCTGCTGTGACAGGCTTCTCAGTCTGCTAGAGAGCTATAAATACTGAACCTTGGGCATGATCCTTTCGTCTCTAGTCTGTTGAACTTCGAACAGGGAAAGTTTAAGTGGTAGGATTGAGATCTTCCAAACCGTTATTTGGAATACCCTGGAAAATGCATGGAAAGACTCTTGACCCGTTGGGAGAATTCCAAAGAGACTTGTGCAAGCCAGCAGATATAACAGCACTGCTGTGATCCTGATCTATGAACACTGAAATTCACCTGTATGTATATGATTCCTTAACCATTCAATAACTCTTGTCTTTTCTTTTCTTTTCTTAATAAATCTTTGGTTAGTTTACTAAGGATTGGCTAACGGCGCGATATTTGGATAGGATCTGAAATCTAGATTGATCTGAGAGTGAGTGTCCGATCCTTTGGGATTGGTGAATAGGGTTTTCAGTAACCTAGCACTATATGAGACCAGTTTGCCTAGATGGGAGCCAAGGGCTGGAAGGCCTAAAGGGGACTGTATTTGGCTTCTTGTTAACCAATGTGCTACAGCAGCTCTTTTGTTACTGGCTTGGTGAATCTAATTATAGATTAAGCCACCAGTTTTGGGGACTCTCTATCCAGGTCATGACCTCAGTTGTCTGGGATCAGGGTACCTTACAGACCACATTCCAACAGTTTTGGGGACTCTCTATCAGTGTTATAGAGGGCGGACAATTTATGAATTTACCCTGTATAAGCTTTATACAGAGTAAAACGGATTTATTTGGGGTTTGGATCCCACTGGGAACTGGGTGTCTGGGTGCTGGAGATAGGTAACCTGCTGAGCTGTTTTCAGTTAAGTCTGCAGCTTTGGGGGTGTGGATCAGACCCTGGGTCTGTGTTGCAGCAGGCTAGCGTGCCTGGCTCAACAAGGCAGGGTTCTGGAGTCCCAAGCTGGCAGGGAAAACAGGCTCAGAGGTAATTTCAGCACATCAGGTGACAGTCCCAAGGAGGTCTCTGTGACTGAACCCGTCACATTTGGTGCTAGTATCATCTGGGTGGGGAGGCAGCCCCTCCTACCTAGCTGCCCACCGCCCTGTTGTGAGGTAGTGCTGAAGTTGTGATGCTGAAGTTGCACCACAGTTACACTTTTTTGCACACGTATACAAGCCTACATTCCTAATCAGCCTGTATACGTATCTCCTAATGACCATCACATTCATAACATTACCAGCTTTCCTAAAAGACCTTAATTTACATTTTTACATACATCATCACATTGTGTACAACCAGTTGATTCAATTGCTTATTCTTTGGGGGTTCGGCCCCCTTGTTTCCCCCTTGGGGTTCTGGACCCTGGACACTAGGGCTGGTAGGTATTACAGAGCCAGGACTAGAGCCAGTCTCCGAATGCCGAATTCCAGTCCCTTCTGCGATGTTTTGTTAAGAAACCCGGCAAGCACTTACACCCACACTTGCCTTCACAACCGTTCCTCCTCTGCTGTATCCACGTTTCCAGTTTAACAAGAGCCTCCAAGCAACGTGGGATGAGTGACAAACCTGAAAGCGCCCCACATGAAGAACCATCATGGTTTGCGCATTCTTTCCTCTTAGAATCATAGAATATCAGGGTTGGAAGAGACCTCAGGAGGTCATCTGGTTCAACCCCCTGCTCAAAGCAGGACCAACACCAACTAAATCATCCCAGCCAGGGCTTTGTCAAGCTGGGCCTTAAAAACCTCTACGGACGGAGATTCCACCACCTCCCTAGCTAACCCATTCCAGTGTTTCACCACCCTCCTAGTGAAATAGTGTTTCCTAATATCCAACCTAGACCTCCCCCACTGCAACTTGAGACCATTGCTCCTTGTTCTGTCATCTGCCACCACTGAGAACAGCTGAGCTCCATCCTCTTTGGAACCCCCCTTCAGGTATTTGAAGGCTGCTATCAAATCCCCCCTCACTCTTCTCTTCTGCAGACTAAATAAGCCCAGTTCCCTCAGCCTTCCCTCGTAAGTCATGTGCTCCAGCCCCCTGATCATTTTTGTTGCCCTCTGCCGGACTCTCTCCAATTTGTCCACATCCTTTTTGTAGTGGGGGACCCAAAACTGGACGCAGTACTCCAGATGTGGCCTCACCAGTGCCGAATAGAGGGGAATAATCATTTCCCTTGATTTGCTGGCAATGCTCTTACTAATACAGCCCAATATGCCATTGGCCTTCATGGCAACAAGGGCACACTGCTGATACATATCCAGCTTANTTTCCACAAGAGACAGTGATGGGAAATTCTTCAGAAAGGACTCCCTGCCAATAGTGTGAAAATCTTCCAGGAGCCCCTCTCACATGCAAGAAAGTGGCTACATCTACTCTGATCTGCCAGGTCTAAATATTCAAGAAGACACTTCTGTGATTCAAACTCACTTTTAATTGGAGAAAAAACTAGATACAGTAGGGAAGGCGGTTCTTGATCATCTGTGCTGTGTAGTTCTTGTTTCTTCTGGGCATTTTGATTCCTTGTCTCAGAACATCAGCTTCCGTACTTGATTTTTCAGTGTGCGGGTTATGTTTACCGCACAGTGCAATCACTGGAATGACAGGTCAATTGGGACATGTCCATAAAAGTCTCAAGGCAGCACTTGGAATGCTACATGAAGAAGTGAGTGTGGACAGTAGACACCTGGAGGTCTGATCATCATCTCACTTTGCATTTACATAGCACTTTCCATCCAAAGAGAAGGGGGCAGGGATAGTTCAGTGGTTTGAGCACTGGCCTGCTAAACCCAGGGTTGTGAGTTCAATCCTTGAGGGGGCCATTTAGGGATCTGGGAAAAAAAAAGTTGGGGGTTGGTCCTGCTTTGAGCAGGGGGTTGGTCTAGATGACCTCCTGAGGTCCCTTCCAACCCTGAGATTCTACTTTCCAAAGGTAGGACATACAGGCATAATTACATGCCCACAGAGTCATGAAGAGAACCAAGCTCCCTGACTCTCAGCCTCTGCCTTAATAGCAGGCAAACAGCATACATTGCGAGAGGCAGTAATGGCTGTTTGCTTGCAGATGTGCAGCTATCCTGCACGTGTATGTGGCTAGATAGGGTCCTGTCTTGTAACGTGCACACATCAGTTAGTGCATATCTAGCTGGCCCACTGAGTGCCAATGTCAGAAACCATAGACACGTAGGGCTTGAATAGCCCTCTAAGAGGGTCTCCAGGCCTCAAGTAAACCTAGACCACCTCTGACTGGTGTTTGTTTAGCCAGCTCTTAACTTCCAATGATGGGATTCCACAACCTCCCTTGGAAGCCTGTTCCAGAGTTTAACTACCCTGCGAGTTAGAAAGTTTTCCCTAATATCCAATGTGCACCTTGCTGCCGATTAAGCCCATTACTTCTTAACTTGTATTCAGTGAGCAGTTGATCACCATCCCCTTTATAACAGTCCTTAACATATTTGAAGACTGATCAGGTGTCCTCCCCCCCCCCATCGGTCTTCTCTTTGCAAGACTAAACGTGCCCCGGTTTTTTAACCTTTCCTCAGAGGTGAGGTTTTCTAAAACTTTGATCATTTTTGTTGCTCTCCTCTGGACTCGCTCAAATTTGTCCACGTCCTTCTTAAAGGGGGGCACCCAAAACTGGACACAGTACTCCAGCTGGGGCCCTCCAGTGCCAAACAAGGCAGAACAATATGAATAATGGTTTTGGGCACTGGAGAACAGGTGGGGTCTGAATGCTGTTTAAAAAGAGCTAGTCAGTGAAATGGAGGAGGAATGCACCTGAGAACTGGTGCTGCAGCATATGCTTCATAGGCCTTTGAAAACACATTCTGTTCAGATCCAAGCTGCTTTTATGGCTAGACGNGATCATCTGTGCTGTGTAGTTCTTGTTTCTTCTGGGCATTTTGATTCCTTGTCTCAGAACATCAGCTTCCGTACTTGATTTTTCAGTGTTCAGATCCAAGCTGCTTTTATGGCTAGACAGGGTAGAAAACAAACCCAGCCCCAGTCTGCAGGGGCTTTTCCTCGGAGGCCAGTGCTTGGTGTGAGCGAGGAATGGAAGTTGAGATACTCTGAAGTACTCCCCGGGCTGAGGATCTACCCAATCGAAGGAGCCCATTGTGACAGGACACAGGAAGGAATGTGGTCTCTAAGGTACCCTGATCCCAGACAACTGAGGTCATGACCTGGCCAATCCAGCTAGTTCACCTGGAACTGAATTGGTGGCTGGTGAAGAGCCCTGAGTACAGAAGTTACTGTATACAGCATCAGTCTAATGATACGCTTTATTTTAGCAGGGCTAGGGGTTAACTCCTGGGATCCTGTGAACACTGAGAATTGAGCTGTGAAGACATTAAGATTCCTTTTCCACCTTGACTAGATTACTGTTATTTTAACTCTATTAATCTCCACCAGAGAACACAGGAGAAATGTATGTATAGGGCTGAATATGAGTAACTAGCAAATCTAAAAGGACCCAAGCCAGAAAGAACAATAAAAGAAATAATCACAAGGATAGGCGTAGTCGGTCCAGCACTACATTGGCTCCCGTTGTTCCTCTCCTGCACAACTCAGAGAGGGGGTGGGTACCTGCTCCTCTTCTCCAAAGCCCACACTGGTGGGGCCCCCATACCATCCCCGTCTCTGTACATTTCTCCATGGGATCCCTGGGAGAGATGGTGAGACCTAGGTCAGGGGGTACAGCCTAGGCTAACGAGATCCTATGAGCTCAGCCAGCACTAACCAAACACACTTGCAAGGCTTCCTCTGCCTGGAGGAAGGAAGTGTAGGAAGGAAAAGTCCCCAGACAGGAGGAGGTGGTAACTAGGGTGAGGCTGCTGTGCCTGGGAGACAGCAGGCTACAGGGACAGATCAGCAAAGAGGAAGGCTACTCTCGCAGCCCCTGACGCTCCGAGACTGTATGGACCAGGTACAGAGCGGGGGTTACCAACAGGAGGGGGCCTAGAGACACACCCTAACCCTGATCAATGACACTAGAGCCTGCCGATAAGCTGGGCCCCAAAGTGGTCATCAAGAGACTGCTGAAGAGACTGACCATCTTTGTCTTTTTTTCCACCTTGACTCTTATTCTCCGTCTCCCAGGAAGGGGAAAGGATCTTTTTTTGTTTCTATTGTTTGGAGAATCCTTTGTGTACCACAAGCAGGGGAAGGACTCCACAAGCACATGACNACCGGCTCTGTGGATGAGGGGAAAGCAGTGGATGTGCTATTTCTGGACTTTAGCAAAGCTTTTGATACAGTCTCCCACAGTATTCTTGCCAGCAAGTTAAAGAAGTATGGGCTGGATGAATGGACGGTAAGGTGGATAGAAAACTGGCTAGATGGTCGGGCTCAACGGGTAGTGATCAATGGTTCCTTGTCTAGTTGGCAGCCGGTATCAAGTGGAGTGCCCCAAGGGTCGGTGCTGGGGCCGGTTTTATTCAATATCTTCATTAACGATCTGGAAGATGGTGTGGACTGCACCCTTAGCAAGTTTGCAGATGACACTAAACTGGGAGGAGTGGTTGATACGCTGGAGGGTAGGGATAGGATACAGAGGGACCTAGACAAATTAGAGGATTGGGCCAAAAGAAATATGATGAGGTTCAACAAGGACAAGTGCAGAGTCCTGCATTTAGGACGAAAGAATCCCATGCACTGCTATAGACTAGGGACCGAATGGCTGGGCAGCAGTTCTGCAGAAAAGGACCTAGGGGTTACGGTGGACGAAAAGCTGAATATGAGTCAACAGTGTGCCCTTGTTGCCAAGAAGGCTAATGGCATTTTGGGTTGTATAAGTAGGGGCATTTCCAGCAGATCGAGGGATGTGATCATTCCCCTCTACTCAGCACTGGTGAGGCCTCATTTGGAGTACTGTGTCCAGTTTTGGGCCCCACACTACAAGAAGGATGTGGATAAATTGGAGAGAGTCCAGCGGAGGGCAACAAAAATGATTAGGGGGCTGGAGCACATGACTTACGAGGAGAGGCTGAGGGAACTGGGATTGTTTAGTCTGCAGAAGAGAAGAATGAGGGGCGATTTGATAGCTGCTTTCAACTACCTGAAAGGGGGTTCCAAAGAGGATGGATCTAGACTGTTCTCAGTGATAGAAGATGACAGAACAAGGAGTAATGGTCTCAAGTTGCAGAGGGGGAGGTTTAGGTTGGACATTAGGAAAAACTTTTTCACTAGTAGGGTGGTGAAGAACTGGAATGGGTTACCTAGGGAGGTAGTGGAATCTCCTTCCTTAGAGGTTTTTAAGGTCAGGCTTGACAAAGCCCTGGCTGGGCTGATTTAGTTGGGTTTGGTCCTGCTTTGAGCAGGGGGTTGGACTAGATGACCTCCTGAGGTCCCTTCCAACCCTGAGATTCTATGATTCTATGATTCTATGAAGCAGCCCAAATCATAGTCTGGTGGGGACGCAAGAGAGTCCCTTCCCACCACAACCCTGCAAGGGCTTATCAACAGGGTGCTGATAACATTCAACTGTATATCTCGTTCTACCACCATGACTACTTGTAGCAGGGTGGCGTGCCCTCCCTCTGATGCTGACAGGGAGGAACCACTCCCCATCCCCGGTGGGTGGAGTCAGGCCTGGCCCACCCCTTGCACCCAAAGTGCAGGGTTGGAACAGGAAGTATAAGAGGTGGGTGGGGCCTCTAGCTCAGTTGAGAAAGAGTCAGGGAAGGAGTTAGATGCCTTGCTGCTGGGTCCTGAACCAGGGAATGAGATGTACCAGCCCCTGCCTCTGGAGGAAAAACAATGAGGAGTTTGTTGGCACCTTAAAGACTAATATCCTGAGGAGCTGCTGGCTGCTGAGTTCCCTGAGGAGCCTGAAGGCCTGTGAGCGACAAAGCCCTAGGAACAGGTGGGGGTAGGAAGTAGCCCAGGGAAACCAGACATTAGTTTGATTGTGTTGCTGAAACCACGCTCAGCGTGTTTCGGCAGGATCCCCGCTGACCCAGTGGCGGGATTCTGTTAGGGCCCTGGGCTGGGACCCAGTGAAGTAGAGTGGGCCCGGGTCCCCCTACCCCTGACTGCCAACTCCACCCCTGGAGTGGTGGCCTACCCACCTTAGGCCAGACAGCCTGCATTTGGATGCTGTCTGCCCCACCCAGAGGGCTTGAGCCTGACTGTGGTTGTTGTCTGCCCCAGCCAGGGAACTGGATTAAAGCTGGCCAACTGCCCTCTCCCGAGGGACCAGGGCCCTAGACTCTTTACTGACTTACCGTGCTAATCCCCTGTTGATCAGCTCTTAGCTGGCAGGTGGCATCAGGGCGCTAGCATTTGGGGGGCGGCATTTTGGGTCCTTTGGCGGCAACCCCGGCGGCCGGATCTTCGGCTGCCCCGGTCGTCGTCGTCATTTAGGCGGAGGGAGCTGGGGCGGGGGGGCGCGGGGAGGGCCGCCTGCAGCAAGTAAGGGGGGGTCAGCATGATCGGCTGTGGTCTCAGCACAGCAACAGCCTGGCCATTGTGTAGGTTTTTCTAGGCCTGCCAGCATCCTGATCAAATCTGGTCACTTTACACATCAAAAGATGGTTGTCCAGATTCTCTGGGCCAGATTAGCTCTGCCCAGTGTAATGCCACAGGGGAGGCAAGGACTGCCTTTCCCCACTCCTGGGACTGGGGGGCAGTTTGAACCTCTCCCCACCCCCCAATACAACATAGGGCTCTTTCTTTCTTGCAACAAGTGCACCACACGTGACTTTCTGATGGTTGCTGAGTCACTTTTAATGTCATCAGTCCCCCAGTCCCATAACGTGAGCTGCCTTAGAATCAAATTCAAGTTTAAAAAAATCATCCGTTTTGCTAAAAACCAGAATCTTAGAAAGAATAAGCAGGCTTGTGGGGATGGGGACCTTCACCAGAATTGGTTTCAAGCAGGGTTCCCTTGGTAAAACTCTTGTCCTAATCTATATTAATATGTCAAACTCAGCACCAGGCAAGGGGAGAAAGCCAACCTGGTGTCATCACATGGCGCTTTGGCCAGACTCACCTCTTGTTTTCATTGGTCGTTATGTGCCAACTTCCATTAATGGCAGCAAAGCCTAATAGCTTGATCCTAGGCTGGGCAGGTGCAGAGTGCAGCACAGTAAACGCCAGATGCAAACGGATAGGCAAGGGAAAGAGGTCCTGCATTAGTGAGGCACTGCTGGGCGGACACCGAGGGCTCTGGCCACGTGGCAGGAATGAAGGCTAAGAGGAGAGCATGGAGATGTTTAATGACAACTGTCTGGAATCCCATCCACCCTCAGACACACCCATGCGCCAATCCCTTTTTGCCCTGTGAATTTGCAAATGACAGTGCAGGCGGATAGGTGGCCGGAGACTCAGTGTATGTAAATAGGGACTCCTATTACTAAATCTAAGGTACTTATCGGGTGCCCCTCACTGTAGTATCTGAGCACCTCACAATCTTTAATGCATTTATTCTCACAGTGCTTTTGTGAGGCAGGGCAGTTCTGTTATCCCCATTGTACAGATGGGGGACTGAGGCAGAGAGGGCTGCATGCTCTAAAGGAGTTAGGCTCCTAACGTCTATCGAAATCCTACTGAGCATTCAGCCGAGAGAGGCTAAGGCCCAGAGCCTCAAAGGTGAACTCAGTGGAAGTTAAGAGCCTAAGTACTTCTGAGGCCCTTGGCATAATGCCTTTCCCTAGGTGGCACAGTAAGCCTGTTGGAAAGCAGCAAACTGAAGCAGGGTCACCCACGTCTTAAGCCAGTGGCCTAACCACTCGACCAGCTCTCCTCTCCAGTCCCATCAGGGCTGGATTCACCTTTTATATATATATTTGTGGGCCCCCATGAGGGCAATGGAGCATAGCGCAGGGAGATTGGTCCCCGGAGCGAGGGGCTGGCCAGGGGCATGGTATGGCGGGGGCAGGGCTGGCTCCAAGTTTTTTGCCGCCCCAAGCAAAAAAAATTTCCCACGCCCCACACCAACTCTGCCCCTTCCCCGCCCCAATTCCAACCCCTTCCCCAAATCCCCGGCCCCGCCTCCTCCCCCGGGCGTGCTGCATTTCCCCTCCTACCCCTGTTTTGCGGCAAGCCTGGGAGGGAGGGGGGAGAAGCAGAGCGGCGGCCCGCTCGGGGGAGGAGGTGGAGGTGAGCGGGGGTGTGTGTGTGGTTCCTCTGCCCCCCCCCAGGGTTACTTCCTGTGGCCCTCCCCTCACCCCCCACCACCGCAGCTCACCTCCACTCCGTCTGCTCCCCTGAGCGCGCCGCCGCCGCCGCTCCGGTTCTCCCCTCTCCCTCCCTCCCAGGTTTGCCGCAAAACAGCTGATTTGCACAGCAAGCCTGGGAGGGAGGGAGGGAGGTGGGAGAAGCGGAGCGGCGGCGGCACGCTCAGGGGAGCAGGCAGAGCGGAGGTGAGCTGTGGTGGTGGTGGGCAGTTCCTCTGCCCTCCCCCGCCAGGGTTACTTCCTGCGGCCCTCCCCGCGCCCCCCAACGTCGCAGCTCACCTCCGCTCAGGGCCGGCTCCCGACTTTTTGCACCCCAAGCAAAAAAAAAAAGGAGCCAGCGTGCCGCCCCTTGGAAAGTGCCACCCCAAGCACATGCTTGGAGCTCTGGTGCCTAGAGCCAGCCCTGGGCGGGGGTGGCCCCGCTCTGCCTAGCCCAGTGTGAGGGTGCTGTTTTTTTGCCAGATGCACAATGTCCTGCCTGGCCCTATGCTGCCAGCCTGCCCCTTTCTGTTGGGGGTGGGTGCTGCCACACAGCAGCCCTGCCCAACACCCCCCGACTCCCTATGGTCAGAGCCCCCCCGGACTGACTATGCCCAGCACCCCTTCCCCCCGAGACTCTCCTACAAATGCACAGCGCCCTGCATGACACCAGCCCTGCCCACAGCCCCACCACAGCTGCCTAGCACCCCGCCCAGAGCCTCCATTCCCTAGTGCCCCAACACACACATCTTCCCTGCCCCCTCACAGCCCAGCACCACCCCCAGACTCCCCAGAGACCCTGCCTCCCGGCCGCACTCACTGGCCCTGCTGGGAGGCGACTGTGTCTGCCAGGCTGAGCCGGCAGTGCAGCCAGGGCTGGTCCCGGGGCGGGGAATCGCTCCAGCCCCTCGGGAGTGGCGTGATCATCCAGACCAGGGCCTGCCCCGGCTGGGCTCCTTCAGGACCCGCTTGCCTGGAGAGGCCCAGCCAAGCTCCCCCCACCACGCCCTCCACGGTCCCCTTCCCCCTGCCCCCCGCCCCTCCCCGACTGCTGAGACTGGCCAGGCGGCTCAGCCTTGGGGAGACAGGTGGGGCCCCACAGGTGGTGGGAAGCAGAGACTGCCCAGAGCCGGGGGTGCACTGGGGTCCGGCCAGGGGGCAGAGAGGAGCCCTTGGCTGGCCAGCGGGCAGGCTGAGAGGAGCAAGTGGTGGGGAGGGAGGGGAGCCAGCAGGGTCTCGGGGCACAGTGCAAGCAGAGCAGGCCAGGGCCCCTTCTGAGCATGGGTCCGGCACCATGGCACCGTCCCATGCCTCTTCTCCACTTGTACTTGCTCACAGCAACTTCATCCTGCTGCTGCAGAGGTCTCAGGGGAGGGGACTTGCAAGATCAAAGGTTGATCAACACCTGATCCCAGATAAAGCTATTCAAGAGAAGAGCATCCCCTGCTTCCTTTACCAGCTTTTCAGGCATGCTTCCAAGATTCTGGAGAGACGCTCTCCAGAGCCATTCATCAGAGGAGCACGAAGATGTATTCACTCTCCTTTCAATGAAATAAAACCATGAGCCTCCAAAGTTCATTTCTATGCTATCAATTCTTCCTCCCCAGTGAATGTAAAGGCTATCATTGTTAGCTGCTACAGAAGACAAATCCATCCATCAAGTTCTGATTTGTTCCATATAGTAACAGTAGTCAAGATTCAGATCTAAAAATAAAATTTAAATTATAGTTATTAATTCTAGTCATTAGTATTAATAATATTAATAAAAGATAAGCATATTCATGCCTCTACGTCTTTCACCAGAGGGCTAAAGTGCATGGGAATTCATGGATCTCTTCTGGTTAAGTTGTACATTTCCTTAGCACATGGTGAGACAAAAAGTTTGATTTTAATCTAAGGCTTTTGTCTACACTACGAGGGGGCGGTAAATCGACCTAAATTATGCTACTCCAGTTACGTCAATAACGTAGCTGGAGTCGACGTAGCTTAGGTCGACTTACTGCGGTGTATTTACCTTAATCTTCTCGTTCCAGTGGTGTACCAGAGTTGACTGGAGAGCGTTCCGTGGTCGATTTAGTGGGTCTTCACTAGACCCACTAAATCGACCCCTGCTACCTTGACCGCAGCAGCGTCAATCCCCAGTAAGTGTAGACATGGCCTAAGGTGTAATTTAATTACGGTCCCTTTAATTCCAGATTTAGAATAGCAAAATTCGTGCTTTCAGCTGAAGGGGGCATAGTGTTATGCTTAGGTACAAACTGACAAAGTGTTCCTTCCAAACATATATGTTAGAAATAGTCAGGAATTTTCCAGAATGATTTTTTGATGGAAAATGCAATTTCTACCGAAAATTTGATTTTGCTGAAATATTTTGATTTTCTACTAGGAAAGTCAAAACAAAATCTTTTGTTTTGGATTGGTTTGACGTAAATCAAAACATCTTGGTTTGTTGACTTGAACTGAAATGTTTAGTTTTGAGTTAAGTTCAACATTAAATTGCATCGGCTTATGGCGCTGCAGAGGCTCATGGGAGTTGTAGTTCCGGTGCCTCGTGACCCTGTTCTCCCCTATGGATCCATAGCCGGACTACATCTCTCATGGTGTTTCCAATGTTTTGTTTTGACATTTTTGCATCACAATTTTGGAACTTTTTGTTCTATGAAAAATGCTGAGATTTCAACTTTTCATCCCGAATCAAGATGAAAACATAGGTTGAAATAGTGGAATTTCCCATAGGATGGAAATTCTGATTTGTGCAATTCCGGTTTTTGCTCCGTGTGTGCAATTCCGATTTTTGCTGTGTGTGTGTGTGTGTGTGTTTGTGTGTGTAAACCCTTTAGAGCTAGTTGGGAAATTCCTGTTGGAATGATTTTCTGATGCAATATGCCATTTTCACATACTTGAAACTTTCTGCGGGAAAATTTTGATTTTGTCATAAATTTTTGATTTTCCATTGGGAAAATCAAGATGAAATATTTCTTTTTGGGTCAGTTCAACCCAAATTGGAATATTTCATTTTTTGAACTGACCTGAAACATTTAGTTTCTAATCAGTTTAAACAATACACTAAACTGCATTCGTTATAAGCACATTGCCTTATGAGAGTTGTAGTTTGGGTCCCCAATCCCTCCTATGGATTGGGCTCCCTGGAAGACTACATCTTCCTAAAATGCAATGCCGATTGCCCTCTGACCTCGCTGCATGGGTGCATCATGGAAATCAGATGGCTCTGGGTGCATTATGGGAGATGTAGTCTGGCCCATGAGGGAGAATGGGGCATCAGGCTCCTGAACTACAGCTCCAATGAGACAATGCAGTGATGGAAAAATGCAGTTTCATATTGAACTGACTCAAAACGAAGCTACCCCTTCCTCTGAAGCATCTGGTGCTGGCCAATGTCAGAGGGAGAATTCTTGATCCAGCCTGACAATGTTATGTTTTGCCACACACAAAGAGCCACCATATATACTTCCAGTCAGAATGACCTTCGTTTCACACTACAAGAAAAACAAGACAAATCTAGCTTTATGGAGAGAAAACTCGGTGTGTTTCTCCTCTGTAACAGGCTGCATCAATCTCCGGGCAGCTGTTTCCAGTTGAACAGGAGATCCCTGGAAATGCAAAGATGCGGCACACAGAAAACAAAGTCTCACCAGATCCATTTAGCACACTCTCTGGGCCTGTGTGATGAGAGCTTTACTGGGATTAACTAGAGATGGGATCAGATACTACGGTGATAGGCGGCATTTAAAAAACTTAAAATAGATGGGATTGAGTTGCAAAGGGAGGACTGGGATCTAAACTTTCAAGGATGTTCAGATACACATCTTTGGTTTTGGCTCATCTCTAAAGTTAACCAAGTTTTCATCCCTCTGCGTCTGCTAAATCAGGTGTCTTATTCTATCAGGACTGGGTGACCTGTCCCTCTAAAGGCACGTGTTTGCAGGATGGTAATTTCGCAATGAACCTCTTGCAAATTCACCTGAATCCTGGAGTCCAAGTATTGCTTTCTAGGGGACTAGTCTCTCCCCTGACTCCTGGGGATTCTATTCATTATTGCTCCACCCTGACTCCAGTGCTCATGTCCGCCCTTACCTCCTTTCTTGTCTCTCTGGCCTGACAGGTTTTTACAGGCTTTTCAGTTGTCAGCAGCAGAGGGATCCGGAGGAGGAAGGCAGCTGTCAGTAATGCACTCCCAGCGTCCCGCTCGTAAATATCAGAGTGGCTCCTACTGGGATGCTTGCATAAGCAGTGCTGCAATTTACTCTTCCTCCACCCTAAGCAGGCCCAGTACAATCCCTTCTCTGCAGATTTGCATAGAAAATGATCCTATGCCGGCACTCTGCCGTGGTAGCTTTCTGCTCTAGCCTCCAGATTATATTGCACTTCTCAGCTCTGTCAAGGCAATTTGCTCCCAGAAACCCTTGCTCCCCATCCCCCGTATTCTCTTCTGTCTCAAGCTGGGCTGATACCTTCAGGTCTCTGGGTTTCCTCTGCTTCCTGTCTCACCTGACCTGCTATGTACAGTAGCTGCTCTGGCCACGAACACTCCCTGCGCTCTTTTCTCCTTTCTTCCCACCATCACCCATGACTAGGGTGACCAGCTGTCCCAATTTATACGGACAGTCCTGATATTTGGGGCTGTTTCTTATATAGGCTCCTATTAACCTCCCCCCTCCACCCTCTGTCCTGATTTTTCACACTTGCTATGTGGTCACCCTACCCATGACCTTCTCTCCAGTTTCCCAAAGCTTCCCCACCCTCACACAGCTTTTCCTGCTACTAGATCTCCCCCGATCTGTTGGTGCTCTAGCTGGCCGACTGTAGTTCTTTGTCGAAGTCAACCCTCAGTTGGAGCGATAGCATAAATTACTTGGCTTAAACACAGGTACAAAGAAGTATGGTAGTTTAGAAATTAATAATAATATAACCTGAGGCACATAACACTGTGGTTTGCAGGCTCCTACTAGGAATGCATAGCACTTCGCATCAGTAGATCTCAAAGTACTTCACAACGGGGAGAATGGGTCAGTGTCCTCTTTGGAAAGATGGGGAAACTGAGGCACGGGCGCTTACCCAAACTCATAGAGAGAGTCAGTGGCAGCGTGAGAAACAGAATCCAGGTCTCATGATCCCCCAGTCTATGGACTATGCACATGGCCATGCTCCCTTCGTGAGTCACAGCCCTGCGGTGGGTTGCTAAACATGTTTTGGCCTCATGCATGTTGTTGTCAAAGACTGCTTGTGCGGCCATCTCATTGCGGAGAGAATCCTAACAGTGGGGGAAAGTCGCTTGGCGCAACAGAGAGTTAAACAAAACCCTGGCGCTCGCTGACGCAGCACTAACAGGAAACTGAAGAGCACCTCTTCCTCTATGCCCATAACTGGTTTTGAGGCGGAAACAGCAGGCCAGGGGTCAATGGAATTCCAGATTTGCACCAAAGCATAATTTGGCCCACTGTGTCTCAATGAAAAATTAAAAAAACAAAAAGAAAACTGGCATAAAGGATAAACCGCCTGCCAGGAGAGTGCACTGTTTCCATAGAAACCCCCAACAATAGAATCTGACGCTAATCTAACAATCACTAGAATAATACTGTAGCCTGTGTTATAAATGTGCTCAGTCTCTCTTTCTCTCTCTCTTTTTAAGAGAAGACTGTAATAGCCTGAGACAATGCAGAGCACAAGGGCCAGGAATGGCTGTCTCGTCACAGGCTGTATGACAGTCAGCAATGACAGATGCATGTTTGGCTTTCACAGGTCTCTCCTTCACTGCTCCAGTTCAGGACTAAAAATAAACAGAAAAGGGAGCTTAGGCTGGTTCAAGGCTTCCTGGGGAAAAATAGTTTGTTCCTGAACTCAGATAGTTCCAAAATTAGTTAAACTCTTTCTGCCCTAGCCCTTTAAAATTCCTCCTGCCCTGCATAGGGACTTCCACTAAAGTAACACAGCTCCTGCTAAAAAATGAACTCTCCCTTCCGGTATGGACAGGAGACGTTTAAAAGGGCGAGGACAAAACCCGTATTACCAATCCCACATGTTTAAAAATCCTGGAATGAGACCCCCCCCCCCCAAATCACGAGATTGGCTTAAAAATCACTCCATGTTTATAAACCATTTTTAGTTGCCTTCTGCTTTTTGAGCTGTTAGGATTCATATTTCACTCTGCAGCCACGAGGACGAGAAAGTTACCTTTCAAATGAAAGCTGAGATTATCCTATAATCACAGGACTCCAGGAGCTGGGACCTTATGAAAAACAAATATCGTGAGACTCACCATAAAAATCACAGGAGTTGACAACAAGCAACTGGGTGATTCTCAGGAGCGGGACGGGGCTACAGAGCCCTTCATACCTGGCTGAATGCTCAAACCCAGGGCACGGCATTAGGCCCTCAGCTATTGCAGTGCTGGGAGTGGTATTTTGCCATCCATACATTCATGCCCCATCCATCCCTTAGTCTGCACATTCCCTCGTATGACTGGTAGACAGATTTTATCCAATTAGTATTTTTTAGTCCCTTATGGTGGGCCTTTGATGCAAGGGTTTATGTTTCAGGGCCTCATCTTACTACACAGCGGTGTGCCGAAGGGGGAGGAGCGAGGGCGGGATGCTTGGGGGAGGAGGTGGAACAGGGCGGAGCAGGGGTGGGAAGAGGTGGGGCAGGGGCTAGGGGGAAGAGTTGGATTGGAGGCGGGACCTGGGGCAGAGCAGGGGTCGAGCATCCCCCAGCAACTCAGAAAGACGGCGCCTCTGGTTCAGTGAGCCCCTGTTTGCTGTGAGTTTGGTGATCTCAGTCCATTTCCAAGTGGACAGGTAGCCAGGTTCCTGGAGAGAAAGGCTGACCATTAGTTAAGGCACTTGACTGGGACTCAGGACAGCCAGGTTCAGTTCCCATTTTAGCCAGAGGCTTCCTACCAGCCTCTGGGCAACTCATGTAATCTCTCTGTGCCTTAGCTCCCCCTCTCCCACCCTATGTTTGTCTCGGCTGTGTAGGCTCCAAACTCTTCTGGGCAGGGGCTGTCTCTACAGCACTCAGCCCGTTGGGGCCCTCATCTTGGTTGAGGCCTCTAGCTGCTACTGTAATACAGACAATAACGTTATTACGTGGTTGTTACGGTAACAGCCAAGAACCAACAGAGAATGGGCCCCATTGTGCGGAAGCCCAGGGCTGAATAGTTATGGCGATAGTGGGGAGAAGGAAGCACCAAGGGCAGCCCCACGGAGCAGGTTGGGGGCACCTGGATGGAGATGCTTATCTCGGCCACAGGCTTTAGCAGTTCTGTGTGCACACAAAGGGCTTTGGCTGAGATGGGCTGTTATCCCAGCAATATCATTCACTCCACTGGGCTTGTGAAAAGCAAAATGACACGATGTGTGAAATGAATATGGCAGGAGCATGTGGAAGGAGACAAACACATTGTCCTGCACTCGTTTGCAGGGTTGCTAATTATTGATTTTATTTCAGGTCGCTTCCCCTGTCGCTGTCAGACAGATGGGGGTGGGGGTCGGGCTATGGGCTGTCCTTCCAGGCTGAGTTGTTGGCTGATACCTGATCTTTCAGTGTCAAGTGTGAACGACAGATATGATACAGTACCTGGGTTTGTTTAGATCAGTGGCTCTCAAACTTTTATACTGGTGACTCCTTTCACATAGCAAGCCTCTGAGTGCGACCCCCCTAATAAATTAAAAACACTTTTTTATATAGTTAACACCATTATAAATGTTGAAGGCAAAGCGGGGTTTGGGGTGGAGGCTAACAGCTCGTGACTCCCCATGTAATAACCTCGCGACCCCCTGAGGTGTCCCGACCCCCAGTTTGAGAACCCCGGATCTAGAAGGCCACAAAAGAGCTTTGCAGGTTATAGGCTACATTCTGTGCTGCTTTGTACCCAGTACAACCTGATTCATGATTGCCTTTCAGCCTCTGTGTGTGTGTGTGTGTGTGTATGCAACCAGCTCCATTGTGGAGCATGTTAGATTTTCTTCAATCTAGACAGCACATAATGATTTTTTTTTCTTTTGTGAAGGTCTATTCAATTGGTTATAATATAAGCGCTAATAAACACACACACACAAAATCTCTGCTAACGTACATTTCAGAGCACAATGACATTTATTGGAGGGAGGGAATTGGTAAATTTTTAAAAAGCATCTGAAAGGAGATTACGTTTTGCTGGCGTTGTTGTGACTTTTTAGGGTGATAATTTAGGCAATGCCCAGAACATATATTGCATCAGCAAATGTGGCTCCCCACCTTCTTTTTATTCTTCTCTGTGATTATAACCTCTCATTGGAACTGCTCCAGCTTCCTTGGTATTCACTGTACACGGTGATTAATATTAGTTGATACTTTTCTGATGTGTGAAAAAACAATCAGTTTTGTAAATGCCAAACTCTTGCCCAAGCTGAGTTGGGAATATTTTCTTCCGTTTGTCAGATTTCACCATATATGTTATCATGATTGCCACAGAGTCATTTTCTTTATTTCTGCAGCCGTGAACTAAACTCTGGAGCCATGAAATAAACTGCATTTCATTTGCGCCTTTGATTTCCTCACCTGCACTTTGCCTATCAATCCATCTCTGCTGGACTATTTTTTTTCTTGTAAAATGTTACCCCACAACAATATGTCCTACGTATCCCCATAGTATGGAATCCTCCCACCCCCTTTCTGAAAATTATATTGGCCCAAGGTCTAGGGCTGATAAATTTCAACCCTAGATACTGACCTGATTTAAGATCCTATAACCCACAAACCAGACATTTTTGTCTTATCCTACTAGAGAGCTGGGATTCCAGTGTGACGGGTTGGATCACAGAAACTCCCCTGAGAGCTGCCACCTGATGTGCCAAGACTACCTCTACCCATGCTTTCCCTGCCAGCTCAGGACTCCAGCACCCTGTCTTGCTGAGCCAGACACTCCCGTCTGCTCCAACAAGGACCCACGTTTACCTGAAAACAGCTCACAGAAGTGTGCTTGTCTTTAGCACTCAGATGCCCAACCCCCAATGGGGTCTAAACCCAAATAAATCCGTTTTACCCTGTATAAAGCTTATGCAGGGTAAACTCATAAATTGTTCGCCCTCTATAACACTGATAGAGAGATATGCACAGTTGTTTGCTCCCCCAGGTATTAATACATACTCTGGGTTAATTAATAAGTAAAAAGTGATTTTATTAAATACAGAAAGTAGGATTTAAGTGGTTCCAAGTAGTAACATACAGAACAAAGTAAGACACCAAGCAAAACAAAACAAAATGTGCAAATCTATGTCTAATCAAACTGTATACAGATAATTTCACCCTCAGATGCTTTAGTAAGTTTTTTTCTCAGACTGGACACCTTCCAGGCCTGGGAATAATTCTTTCCCCTGGTACAGCTCTTGTTCCAGCTCAGGTGGTAGCTAGGGGATTCTTCATGATGGCTCCTCTCTCCCTCTTTGTTCTGTTCCACCCCTTTATATATCTTTTGCATAAGGCAGGAACCCTTTGTCCCTCTGGGTTTCCATCCCCCCCTCACTGGAAAAGCACCAGGTTAAAGATGGATTCCAGTTCAGGTGACATGATCACATGTCACTGCAAGACTTTATTACCCACTTGCCAGCACACACATATACAGGAAGACTCACAGGTAAATACAGCCATCTGCAGACAATGGTCCTGGTTAATGGGAGTCATCAAGATTCCAAACCACCATTAATGGCCCACACTTTGCATAATTACAATAGGCCCTCAGAGTTATATTTCATATTTCTAGTTTTAGATACAAGAGTGGTACATTTATACAAATAGGATGATCACACTCGGTAGATTATAAACTTTGTAATGATACCTTACAAAATCAGATACCTGATCTTAAACGCAAAAAAGAAGCTTACAAGAAGTGGAAGATTGGACAAATGACCAGGGAGGAGTATAAAAATATTGCTCAGGCATGCAGGAGTGAAATCAGGAAGGCCAAATCACACTTGGAGTTGCAGCTAGCAAGAGATGTTAAGAGTAACAAGAAGGGTTTCTTCAGGTACATTAGCAACAAGAAGAAAGTCAAGGAAAGTGTGGGCCCCTTACTGAATGAGGGAGGCAACCTAGTGACCGAGGATGTGGAAAAAGCTAATGTACTCAATGCTTTTTTTGCCTCTGTCTTCACGAACAAGGTCAGCTCCCAGACTGCTGCACTGGGCAGCACAGTATGGGGAGAAGGTGACCAGCCCTCTGTGGAGAAAGAAGTGGTTCGGGACTATTTAGAAAAACTGGACGAGCACAAGTCCATGGGGCCGGATGCGCTGCATCCGAGGGTGCTAAAGGAGTTGGCGGATGTGATTGCAGAGCCATTGGCCATTATCTTTGAAAACTCATGGCGATCGGGGGAGGTCCCGGATGACTGGAAAAAGGCTAATGTAGTGCCCATCTTTAAAAAAGGGAAGAAGGAGGATCCGGGGAACTACAGGCCAGTCAGCCTCACCTCAGTCCCTGGAAAAATCATGGAGCAGGTCCTCAAGGAATCAATTCTGAAGCACTTAGAGGAGAGGAAAGTGATCAGGAACAGTCAGCATGGATTCACCAAGGGCAAGTCATGCCTGACTAACCTAATTGCCTTCTATGAGGAGATAACTGGGTCTGTGGATGAGGGGAAAGCAGTGGATGTGTTATTCCTTGACTTTAGCAAAGCTTTTGATACGGTCTCCCACAGTATTCTTGCCGGCAAGTTAAAGAAGTATGGGCTGGATGAATGGACTATAAGGTGGATAGAAAGCTGGCTAGATCGTCGGGCTCAACGGGTAGTGATCAACGGCTCCATGTCTAGTTGGCAGCCGGTTTCAAGCGGAGTGCCCCAAGGGTCGGTCCTGGGGCCGGTTTTGTTCAATATCTTCATTAATGATCTGGAGGATGGCGTGGACTGCACTCTCAGCAAATTTGCAGATGACACTAAACTGGGAGGAGTGGTAGATACGCTGGAGGGTAGGGATAGGATACAGAGGGACCTAGACAAATTAGAGGATTGGGCCAAAAGAAACCTGATGAGGTTCAACAAGGACAAGTGCAGAGTCCTGCACTTAGGACGGAAGAATCCCATGCACTGTTACAGACTAGGGACCGAGTGGCTAGGCAGCAGTTCTGCAGAAAAGGACCTAGGGGTTACGGTGGACGAGAAGCTGGATATGAGTCAACAGTGTGCCCTTGTTGCCAAGAAGGCTAACGGCATTTTGGGCTGTATAAGTAGGGGCATTGCCAGCAGATCGAGGGACGTGATCGTTCCCCTCTATTCGACATTGGTGAGGCCTCACCTGGAGTACTGTGTCCAGTTTTGGGCCCCACACTACAAGAAGGATGTGGAAAAATTGGAAAGAGTCCAGCGGAGGGCAACAAAAATGATTAGGGGGCTGGAGCACATGAGTTATGAGGAGAGGCTGAGGGAACTGGGATTGTTTAGTCTGCAGAAGAGAAGAATGAGGGGGGATTTGATAGCTGCTTTCAACTACCTGAAAGGGGGTTCCAAAGAGGATGGATCTAGACTGTTCTCAGTGGTACCAGATGACAGAACAAGGAGTAATGGTCTCAAGTTGCAGTGGGGGAGGTTTAGATTGGATATTAGGAAAAACTTTTTCACTAGGAGGGTGGTGAAGCACTGGAATGGGTTACCTAGGGAGGTGGTGGAATCTCCTTCCTTAGAGGTTTTTAAGGTCAGGCTTGACAAAGCCTTGGCTGTGATGATTTAGTTGGGATTAGGTCCTGCTTTGAGCAGGGGGTTGGACTAGATGACCTCCTGAGGTCCCTTCCAACCCTGATATTCTATTCTATTCTATGATTCTATGACCTTTTGCATGAAGCATATCCCAGTTACTTTATATTCACTTCTTATCATATTTTAATAAAACCATATAGACTGCACAACGTCACATCCAGTTTTTCTAGGGTTTTGTGTTTAGCTGCGGCAGGATACATCCTGCAATACCAAACCTTAAAATCTTGATGTATTGATATACAGAGAAGCTATTTCAGATCAATCTAGAGGTTTTCAAATATTGGTATGATGTACAGGCCTCTGGGTGACATCTTTGAACCAAGGAAATCCTGCTTCAGATAAAGGGATACAAAAAATAATGCTGTTAAAATGATTTAAAATTCTAAGGGCAAAGTCCAAGTTAATGGAAAGACTCCGACTGACATCAGTGGGATTTGAATCAAGCCATAAAACAAGGGCAGACATGGGCTATCATTTGTTCTGCATGCAGCTGCATGGTAATCCTGTAGCCAGCAATTGTAACTGGAAAAGCTGTCTCTTGCTACAACCTCAGAGGAGGCAATCCCTTCATATAACTTTGCATCTAAAAATAATGATGTGTGTCAGCACCATAGATTTGTGCTGAATCAGCCAAAATGATTCAGAACAGTTGGCAAAAGGGAGGTGTTCGTTACTATGAAAGATCAAGAAGTGAATGTTGGCATACTGTGGGCACGTCAAGGAGAAATGGAGACCATCTAGGGAAGACGGTGATGCAATGGAGGAGCAGCAAAGAAGGGGGTGGAAGTGAATGGAGAAGCTGCTTAGATAATGATAAAGTAGAGTCTGGACTATACATGATTGCAGGCAACACAAACAAGTCACTGGTACTGGCAGATCAGGGCATGACATTGTCTGTGCTCAGAGGACAGGGGCAGGTGACAAGGACACGCTGGCAAACAAGGATGCATGCTCCTGTGTGTCACAGTGCCCCTATAGGACACAGTGCCTCTATGGGAACTGAACCCGGAATGTCTAGGTCTAAAAGCATGAGCGTCTCACTGCTTGACTTAAAAGAACAGCTGTGGTAGCTTTGGAGGCAGTACCACTCTCATAAACCTCTGTGTCCTAGCCACTAGAGGGGGACAAAGAACCACACGGCATTAGCGTGGATCACATTTGCACACCACACTCGTTGACTTCTCTACTTAGTAGGGTGAATTGACTGCTGTGCAGAGGGCCAGCACTTGGCCAAATGGACCCTTTAAGTCCTGTTTGAAGACTTAAGTGCTGCACAGGTATTATGCTGGCCCTCTACATGGGGGTGAATTTTACCTTCTTGACACTTCTGCCTAATAAAGAAAAACACTCAGTGGATGGCTTGGGGGACTGGCAGGACATCTGTCACTTCTAGGTTGCTGATTCATACCCAGTCCAGATTGGGAGTGACCTGTAGGGCAAGTGTCATAATCCAGACTGGCACATTTGTGAAAAGATTTCTCTTTCGTAGACTATGGCCATGAACAGGGCCGGCGCAACCCATTAGGCGACCTAGGCGGTCGCCTAGGGCACTGCTATTTTGGGGGCGCCGGCGCCCCGTCCGTCCGTTCAGTTTTGGGGGCGGGACCTTCCGCTGCCGCTGTTGGGGGCGGCATTTCGGGGGCGGGACATTCCGCCGCCTAGGGCGCCGGAAGAGCTGGCGCCGCTACTGGCCATGAATATGTGTTGGGGGCGGGGGGAAGGCCTGGCAACAACAAAATACTAATGAATTAACAATAAAATGTACTTTTACTTACTCATCTTGTTGTATTTTTTCTGTAAGAGAAAGGGGAGGGGAAATGGGGGAGGAAGCAGAGCGGCTAAGAAGAAAAAAGAAAACAAAAATGAATCACTCCCCAAATGTGTGTCATTAGTTGGGGGTGGGCTCCACCTTTGCTCCTGAACTTCTCCTGACATTTTACCCAACACCTGGCTGGGATTCTGGGGATGGCATCCTTAAGTAGCCAACCATCTTCTGGCATTTCTGGATGCTTCAGCCGCAAAGGCTATGTTGTGGGGTTTTATTTTGTCCTGGCAACTAAAAACTCCATAATGATTCAGCTTTAAAACAATCAACAACAACATTCGAGAACAAACAGATTACAGATATTTGGCACAGCAAATAGAACAGATGAGCTGGGGTTTTTCAAAGACATAACTGGACCAGGTTCTGTGCTGATGTAAATTGGCAAAGTTCCATTAAAGTCAATAGAAGTGTTACCAATACACCATCACAGAATTTGGACCAGAATTTTTTAAAGGTCTGATCCTGCAAACACTCCTTGTTATCTAGCTTCAGTAGATAGAGTAGTAAGCGCTATGGCCAGTAGCCAGCATTCGCAGGGTTTAGCCCTGAATTGGTAGCAGTTAATTCTGAAATGATGGCTCAAGCCAGCTGGCTGCTATGATCCATGCAGTGTAAAGCTATTTAATATTTAATTTGGAGGGCTCTGCAAGTCCTGTGCACTTATGTGGAAGGGAGAAGTGGTAAATTGCAAGAGCTGAAGAGAAGGATGATCTTGGGGTTAATCGTTATAGCCTGGGCAGCTGTGTTAGAGGACTGGGTTCTCTTCCTGGCTATGCTACAGATTTGCTGTGTGGCCTTAGTCAAGTCATTTCACCTCTGTTGCTCCATCTCTGAAAAGATGATGAAGCTAGTAATAGTCTATCTGAGTTCTTACCTGCCTCACGGGGCTGTTAGGTTTAATTTATTCATATTTATAAAGAGCCACAGATGGAAGGTGCTAGGCACATGAAATTACTATTTTTCTTAAAAGATTTCAAGACCGTTACTGGGTGGCACAAGAGATTGTTAACGGGCTATAGCATATTTTACTTCTAGTGTGGTAGTCTGAATCCAGCCCTAATGGATAGCATATCTGAAAGGTATATCATCCAATGGCTATCAGTGGCCTAAGAAGGGGACAAAGTTTGATGGTCTCAGTCCAGACAAGAATCCATATTGCAAAACCTACCAGAACTAATTGATGACCTGGAGTGAGGAGGACTGGCTGATCTAGGATTGAATGTAAGTGGAGTCTGCTTCCCCGTAGTGAATGTCTTCACGGCAGCGGTTGGGCGCTTTGGTGAGGCAGCGTGTGGAAAGCTTGCAGGGCACTGCTGCCTATGGGTATGTCTACACTACCCTCCAGATCGGCGGGTAGTGATCGATCTATCGGGATCGATGTATCGCGTCTCGTCTAGACGCAATAAATCGATCCCTGAACGCACTCCCTGTCGACTCTGGAACTCCACCAGGGCGAGAGGCGGAAGCGGAGTTGACGGGGGAGCAGCGGCCGTCGATCCCGTGCCGCAAGGACGCGAAGTAAGTCAATCTAAGTCGATCTAAGATACGTCGACTTCAGATACGCTATTCTCGTAGCTGAAGTTGCGTATCTTAGATCGATTCCCCCCCCCCCCCCCCCCAGTGTAGACCAGGCCATATCTGGACTTGTGGAGAACTCTAGTCTTCAGGGCTGTCACTTGGCACCTAAAATCACCTAACGTTTTTACAGAAAATGAGAGGCAAACTGCTTGCAAATTTCTCTGGGAAAAACACCCCAAAGTTATCATGCTGGGGATTCAACAGGAAGCCGTCTTCCCTGGGTCAGTGCTGAGCCAATGCCTCAGCCTACGGCTGGTGATCAGTAATGCCCCAATGGCACCCTCTGCAAGGGAAGGCATGTCCCAGCCAAACTGCAACTTGGGTAATTATATTCTGCCTCCTTTAGCCTGTAACGCCCTCAGGGCAGGGGATGTCTCCTTTCTGTGTCTGTACAGCAGCAAGCATAATGGGCCCTAGATCCTGACTGGGGTCTTTGAGTGTTATCAAAGTTACTGTTACTACTAAAATCCCCTTCTGTGTGTTTCAGCTGGACAAAATTTTATTTTCACTCCCTGCCATAAACTGTCCTGTCGTGTTTCTGTGCTCTGTTAAAAGGCTGCTACATTGCACTCCAGAGGTGGCTGCATTTCTGCGGTGGGGCGGGTGGAGTGATTATCTAGTGCTTGGAAAGAACTTTGGGATATATACAGGAGTAGAGTGAAAGGATCTGCATAGAAAGCACCCATTAATAATAAAACAATCAAAACCTCTCTTCAAGGAGAGTCCATTTTTCTGCTTAATAATGTGGAGCTGAGCAACCAGGAGAGCTGGATGCTACAAAAAATACACCTGCTTTTGATAGTCATCTCTTGCTTTGACAATATCCTGCAAATCTTGTTGAAATTCTTCAGATGTCTGTTATTTGCTACACACTTCAATTTAATTGCTCTGTTTAATTTATTATGCTATTACATTCTAAAATAGATAACCTGTTTGGCAGAGTTTATTCCTAAAATAATCAGGCTTGGTAACATGATTAAGAGCAAAATCAATTAATGCTTCTGCTACTAGCCAGTCAACTGAAGAATGTGTGTTTAAATAGACAGCTTCTCCTGTGTCTCTGATTTTTGCAAAGCATTAAAACATAGATCATTTAAATAAATCCATCCAAATATAGGGATGTTTATAAAAAAAACTTCCATAAAATGAGGAAGAAACAGAATGTAAGAAATGCAAATTCA
Source organism: Platysternon megacephalum (assembly GCA_003942145.1). NCBI lineage: Eukaryota > Metazoa > Chordata > Testudines > Platysternidae > Platysternon > Platysternon megacephalum. The sequence continues at coordinate 3,873,246 of QXTE01000120.1, forward strand.
TAGATATTCATTGTGTGACTAATGCAGCAGTGATCAATTTAGACTGTTCAGAAGCCAAATATCAAGGATTCTATGTAATATCAGGCTATCGGTGATCATGCAATAAACGTGAGTGATGGTTATGATGAGTAGGATTTTGCTTATATGCTAAACTTATATTACTAAGTTTAGATCTTTCCTTTCTTAAAATACAAAAATTGCTCAGTCCAATTAACACAGTTAACTAGCCAACTCTGAAAATGGGCTACCTTGCTATGTCGTTAATCTAAGTTTGGAGCTTTTGAATTGTACCTATAAATCATGTAAGGATGCTCAGTCAATTAAAATTGAGGTTACAGGTATGGATTTTAAACCTCCCACCGCCTAGTGAAAAAGGCTTTGCAAATGGTTTTAGAATAATTATGATTAACACTTGCATAAGGCCCATTCACACGCTCATTGATGTCAATGGCCAGACTTTCAATGGCGTCAGTGGTGCAGGATTGGGCCTTAGTGGTTTACATCTTCAGAGTGTTTTACAGACTAAAGCCTTGATCCTGAAACAGAATCCATGCAGGCGGATCCTTGCACCTGCATGGAGTCCCATAGATTTTCATAGATTCCAAGGCCAGAAAGGACCATTGTGATCCTCTAGTCCAGGGGTTCTCAAACTGGGGGTCAGGACCCCTCTGGGGGTCGCGAGGTTATTACATGGAGGGTCACGAGCTGTCAACCTCCACCCCAAACCCCGGTTTGCTTCCAGCATTTATAATGGTGTTAAATATATAAAAAAGTGTTTTTAATTTATAAGGGGGTTTGCACTCAGAGGCTTGCTATGAAAGGGGTCACCAGTACAAAAGTTTGAGAACCACTGCTCTAGTCTGACCTCCTGTATAACAGGAGAACTGCCCCACAATAATTCCTAGAGCAGAGCTTTTCGAACAACATCCCATCTTGATTTAAACATTGCCCACGATAGAGAATCCACCACCACCCTTTGCCAATTGTTCCAATGGTTATTTACTCTCACCGTGAACAATTTACATCTTATTTCCAGTCTGAATTTGTTGAGCTTCAACTTCCAGCCATTGGATCATATTATACCTTTCTCCACTAAATTGAACAGCCCATTATTAATTGTTTGTTCCCTATGTAGATACTTACAGATTGTGATCAAGTCACCTCTTAACCTTCTCTTTGTTAAGCTAAATAGATTGAGCTCTTTGAGTCTATCACTATAAGGCATGTTTTCCAATTCTTTAATGATTCTCATGGCTCTTCTCTGAACCCTCTCCAATTTGTTAGCATGTTTCTAGAATTATGAGCACCAGAACTGGATGTAGTATTCCAGCAGCAGTTGCAACAATGCCAAATATTGAGTTAAAACAATCTCTCTTTTCTTACTTGAGATTCCCCTGGTTATAAATCCCAGGATCACATTAGCTCTTTTGGCCACAGAGTCACGCTGGGAGCTCATAAGAACAGCTATATTGGGTCAGACCAATGGTCCATCTAGCCCAGTATCTTCGGAAAGTGGCCAATGCCAGCCGCTTCAGAGGGAACGAACAGTGATCAGTCCCCTGTCATTCAGTCCCAGGTTCTGGCAGTCAGAGGTTTAGGGACTTTTGGGGACACCCAGAGCATAAGGTTGCATTCCTGACTATCTTGGCTAATAACCATTGCTGGACCTATCCTCCATGAACTTATCTAATTCTTTTTGGAACCCAGTTATACTTTTGGCCTTCACAACATCTCCTACATAAGAACATAAAAACGGCCATACTGGGTCAGCCCAAAGGTCCATCTAGCCCAGTCTCCTGTCTTCCAACAGTGGCCAGTGCCAGGTGCCCCATAGGGAATGAACAGAACAGGTTATCATCAAGTGATCCATCCTTTGTCACCCACTCCCAGCTTCTGGCAAACAGAGGCTAGGGACACCATCCCTGTCCATCCTGGCTAATAGCCATTGATGAATTCCACAGGTCGACTGTGTGTTGTGTGAAGTACTTTCTTATGTTTGTTTTCAAACCTGCTATCTATCAATTTTATTGGGTGACCCCTGGTTCTTGTGTTATGTGAAGGGATAAATAACACTTCCTTTATCACTTTCTCCACACCATTCATGATTGCATAGACCTCTATCATATCCCCCCTTAGCTATCTCTTTTTTAAACTGAAAAGTCCAGGTCTTTTTAATCTCTTCTCATATGGAAACTGTTCCATACCCCTCATCACTTTTGTTGCCCTTTTCTGTACCTTTCCCAATTCATTTAAAATTATATATATATACACACACACACACAATAATTGGAAAAGGTACAGAAAAGGGCAACAACATATATATATATATATTTGAGACGGGGGACCAGAACTGTATGCAGTAGTCAAGGTATGGGCATACAATGGATTTATGTAGTGGCTCTATGATATGTTCGGCAGATTACCCACCACAACTGCCAAATCTTTTTCAGTGTCACTGTTTCCCAGGATAAAGTCCCCCATCAAGTAAGTATGGCCAATATTATTTGTCCTTAGATGTATATATTTATATTTAGCTATATTAAAAACATTGTTTGCTCATGTCCAGTTTACTAAGCAATCCAGATCACACTGAACCAGTGACCTGTCCTCTTCATTATTTACCACTCCCCTAATTTGTGTCATCTGCAAACTTTATTAGTGATGGTTTTGTGTTTTCTTCCAGGTCATAGATAATGTTAAATGGCATCGATCCAAGAACCAATCCCCATGGGACCCCCTAAGAGACATACTGTTTCATAATGATTCCCCATTTACAATTACATTGTGAAGCCTATCAGTTAGCCAATTTTTAATCCAGTTAATGTGTGCCTTGTTAATTTTATATCTGTCTAGTGTTTTAAACAAAATGTCATGTAGTACCAAGTCAAATGCCTTAGAGAAATCTAAATATGTAACATCAACACTATTATGTTTACCCCCCAAAACTTGTAGTCTCATCAGCAAAAGATATCAAATTAATTTTACAGGTTCTATTTTCCATACATTCATGTTGGTTTGCATTAATTACATTACCCTCCTTTAATTCTTTATTAATCAAGTATCAGTACCTCCATTATCTTGTCTGCGCTCAATGTCAGGCTGACAGGTATATAATCATCCAGGTGTACCGGTTTATCCTTTTTAATAATTGGCACATTAGCTTTCTTCCAGTCTTCTGGAACTTCCCTAGTACTCTAAGACTTATTGAAAATCAGCATTAATGGTCCAGTTAGCTTCTCAGCCAGCTCTTTAAAAACTCTTGGATGCAAGTTATCTGGACCTGCTGATTTAAAAATATCTAACTTTAGTTGCGTCTGTTTTCCATTCCATTAGTTTCTCTGGAATATGTTAGAGTGTTATCATCACCATATGATGAGACTATAACATCTGTTTTTTCCTCAGATACAGAAAATAAATATTTATTTCACACTTCTGTCTTTTCTGCATTATTATCAATAATTCTACCAATTCCATCTAGTAAAGGACCAATGCCATTGTCAGGACTCTTTTTGTTCCTAATATATTTTAAAAACTCCTTCTTATTGTCCTTAACTCTGCTCGCCATATATTTCCCCTTGTGTCCTTTTGCTTCTCTTATCAATTTTCTACAATTTTTATCAACTTCCCCTTTCTTCTTTTTTTTATATATATTATTTTTTACAGGTGCCATTACTTTCCATCTAAACCAGGTCAATGCAGGGTGGATTGTTTTAAACCAAAGTGATTTTAATCATGATTTAAATCAGCAAGGAGGAAAGCTTGATTTAAATAATTGCTTTTAATCTTGTTTTGTATTTGTACTTTTTAGCTATTTCTCCAAAGAAAGGTTGATTCTCATTGCTTGGTAACCATTAAAACATGTTAATTTGCAACTAAATACAGGCTTTACACTAAATTTGGTTCTTTTTGCTAAGCAAGAGGATTCACTGTATCTATACACATTTATTTAAGCAATTATATAGATTAACATACCCTTATTCAGACAATTTTTTCTACATTTTGTATTATGTTAGAAAAAGGTGAATGATACATTTCTTATTTACTAGATGATTCATTTTTTACTCATGATTTGTGTCAGACTGTTTGGATGGAAATTGGAATTCAATTAAAACTGCACAAAAACAGCATTTTAAAATTGGTTTTTATTAGTTAAATAACACTACTTGAAATGTGTTGGAAGCATAAGGAAAAAAGCTGTCAACCCTGATTTGCATTTAAAACAAACTGATTTATCAGACAAAGAAAGTAGTAACTGTAGTTAGTGAATTGAACTGTTGTTTCTGGTCACCATGGCCTTCAAGATATTAGAATTTGTAGATCTCATGCTCTTCACCGAGTTTTATTGATAGATTGGAAGAAGAAAACAAGCTTTTCCTATTCCCAATTGATTTCTTAACTTTGAACTAGTCATTGAACTGAACTAGTTGAATAAACTGAACTGAACCTGCAGAATATGCTACCACTGTCAAAAGCTAGTTTAACACTTCAACGAAGGCCATGACTACACTTACTGGGGATCGATGCATCGGGGGTCGATGCAGCAGTCTAGTGAAGACCCGCTAAATCAACCGCAGAGCGCTCTCCAGTGAACTCAGGTACTCCACCAGAACGAGAAGAGTAAGGTAAGTCGATGGGAGAGCATCTCCTGTTGAAGCAGCGCGGTGTAGACACTGAAGTAAGTCCACCTAAGCTACGTTGACTCCAGCTATGTTATTCACGTAGCTGGAGTAGCATAACTTAGGTCGACTTACCGCGGTAATGTAGACAAGGCCAAACTCTGGTTGAATCATAGAATATCAGGGTTGGAAGGGACCTCAGGAGGTCATCTAGTCCAACCCCCTGCTCAAAGCAGGACCTAATCCCAACTAAATCCCAGCCAGGGCTTCGTCAAGCCTGACCTTAAAAACCTCTAAGGAAGGAGATTCCACTACCTCCCTAGGTAACCCATTCCAGTGCTTTACCACCCTCCTAGTGAAAAAGTTTTTCCTAATATCCAATCTAAACCTCCCCCACTGCAACTTGAGACCGTTACTCCTTGTTCTGTCATCTGGTACCACTGAGAACAGTCTAGATCCATCCTCTTTGGAACCCCCTTTCAGGTAGTTGAAAGCAGCTATCAAATCCCCCCTCATTCTTCTCTTCTGCAGACTAAACAATCCCAGTTCCCTCAGCCTCTCCTCATAACTCATGTGCTCCAGCCCCCTAATCATTTTTGTTGCCCTCCGCTGGACTCTTTCCAATTTTTCCACATCCTTCTTGTAGTGTGGGGCCCAAAACTGGACACAGTACTCCAGGTGAGGCCTCACCAATGTCGAATAGAGGGGAACGATCACGTCCCTCGATCTGCTGGCAATGCCCCTACTTATACAGCCCAAAATGCCGTTAGCCTTCTTGGCAACAAGGGCACACTGTTGACTCATATCCAGCTTCTCGTCCACCGTAACCCCTAGGTCCTTTTCTGCAGAACTGCTGCCTAGCCACTCGGTCCCTAGTCTGTAACAGTGCATGGGATTCTTCCGTCCTAAGTGCAGGACTCTGCACTTGTCCTTGTTGAACCTCATCAGGTTTCTTTTGGCCCAATCCTCTAATTTGTCTAGGTCCCTCTGTATCCTATCCCTACCCTCCAGCGTATCTACCACTCCTCCCAGTTTAGTGTCATCTGCAAATTTGCTGAGAGTGCAGTCCACGCCATCCTCCAGATCATTAATGAAGATATTGAACAAAACCGGCCCCAGGACCGACCCTTGGGGCACTCCACTTGAAACCGGCTGCCAACTAGACATGGAGCCGTTGATCACTACCCGTTGAGCCCGACGATCTAGCCAGCTTTCTATCCACCTTATAGTCCATTCATCCAGCCCATACTTCTTTAACTTGCCGGCAAGAATACTGTGGGAGACCGTATCAAAAGCTTTGCTAAAGTCAAGGAATAACACATCCACTGCTTTCCCCTCATCCACAGACCCAGTTATCTCCTCATAGAAGGCAATTAGGTTAGTCAGGCATGACTTGCCCTTGGTGAATCCATGCTGACTGTTCCTGATCACTTTCCTCTCCTCTAAGTGCTTCAGAATTGATTCCTTGAGGACCTGCTCCCAGGGCCGGCGCAACCCATTGGGCGACCTAGGCCGGCCGTGGAAATTTGGGGGCGGCATTTCAGGGGCGGGACCTTCCCCGCCTAGGGCGCCAGAAATGCTGGCGCCGCTACTGCCTGCTCCATGATTTTTCCAGGGACTGAGGTGATGCTGACTGGTCTGTAGTTCCCCGGATCCTCCTTCTTCCCTTTTTTAAAGATGGGCACTACATTAGCCTTTTTTCCAGTCATCCGGGACCTCCCCCGATCACCATGAGTTTTCAAAGATAATGGCCAATGGCTCTGCAATCACATCCGCCAACTCCTTTAGCACCCTCGGATGCAGCGCATCCGGCCCCATGGACTTGTGCTCGTCCAGTTTTTCTAAATAGTCCCGAACCACTTCTTTCTCCACCGAGGGCTGGTCACCTTCTCCCCATACTGTGCTGCCCAGTGCAGCAGTCTTGGAGCTGACCTTGTTCGTGAAGACAGAGGCAAAAAAAGCATTGAGTACATTAGCTTTTTCCACATCCTCGGTCACTAGGTTGCCTCCCTCATTCAGTAAGGGGCCCACACTTTCCTTGACTTTTTTCTTGTTGCTAACATACCTGAAGAAACCCTTCTTGTTACTCTTAACATCTCTTGCTAGCTGCAACTCCAAGTGATTTGGCCTTCCTGATTTCACTCCTGCATGCCTGAGCAATATTTTTATACTCCTCCCTGGTCATTTGTCCAATCTTCCACTTCTTGTAAGCTTCTTTATTGCGTTTAAGATCAGCAAGGATTTCACTGTTTAGCCAAGCTGGTCACCTGCCATATTTACTATTCTTTCTACACATCAGTATGGTTTTTTCCTGCAACCTCAATAAGGATTCTTTAAAATACAGCCAGCTCTCCTGGACTCCTTACCCCCTCATGTTGTTCTCCCAGGGGATCCTGCCCATCAGTTCCCTGAGGGAGTCAAAGTCTGCTGTTCTGAAGTCCAGGGTCCATATTCTGCTGCTCTCCTTTCTTCCTTGTGTCAGGATCCTGAACCCTACCATCTCATGGACACTGCCTCCCAGGTTCCCATCCACTTTTGCTTCCCCTACTAATTCTTCCCGGTTTGTGAGCAGCAGGTCTAGTTGCTTAGCTAGTGACTCTGGTTGCAGGTGCTTAGCTAGTGACTTCCAGCCAGGGCCACCCAGAAGGGGGGGCAAGTGGGGCAATTTGCCCCAGGCCCCGGGCCCTGCAGGGTCCCTGCGAGCCCTGGCCCAGCGGCGGTCCGGGTCTTCGGCGGCATTTTGGCGGCGGGGGGCCCTTCAGTGCTGCTGAAGACGCGGAGCGACTGAAGGGCCCCCTGCCGCCGAAATGCCGCCGAAGACCCGGACCACCGCCAGGTGAGTACAAGCGCCGCAGCTCCCCCGTTTTGCCCCAGGCCCCCTGAATCCTCTGGGCGGCCCTGCTTCCAGCAGGTGAGTAGTTTGACTTTCTTTAAAACTTTGGCAGCAAACATTTACTGCTTAATATTATTTTTTTATTTAATTCAAATTAAGTTTAGGCATTAGCATAGGTTGTCATAAACCTATTTAAAATTAAATTTGAAGTTATTTTTTTTATCCATCATGCTTCAAGGGCCTGCAAAGGGTTAGTCTACATCGAATCTTCTGCAGGATCAGGTCCTAACTAATGAAGGGATGAGTTCTGCAAGGTGGTAAAATCAGTGGGCGTTGAGGGTGCTGAGCACTTGCAGAGTAGGACATGTGGTCTTTAATTCATATAGCTTGGATGGCAGTGCCTGAAGTTGCTTTTGGTGCCCTGGGTTGGAGCATACCATTGAAGAAGACAAATTGAAAGGATAAGTACAGCATCCATGGTCATGGCCTGAGAATTCATCCCTCTACCCATCTATTCATCCCATTGATTAGCAGGAAAACTTTTGCAAACAGTTAAATAATTATTTCACAGACAGTTAAATCATCCCAGCACAATCAGGCACAGTGAGTTCAAAACCACCAACACAATTGGCACAAATCAGCTCCTTGCAGGCAGCCTTATTCAGCACAGAAACCAAGGATCTAATGGGTTATGGAGACCAAACAACCCTCTTAACCTTTCGAGATCCATGTAGTTCAGAGTTGAAGCATATTGACTGGGTATCATAGAATCATAGAACTGGAAGGGACCTTGAGAGGTCATCTAGTCTAGTCCCCTGCACTCGTGGCAGGACTAATTAGCTAGATCATCCCTGACAGGTGTTTTTCTAACTTGCTGTTAAAAAATCTCCAATGATGGAGATTCCACAACCTCCCCAGGCAATTTATTCCAGTGCTTAACCACCCTGACAGTTAGGAAGTTTTTCCTAATGTCCAACCTAAACCTCCCTTACTGCAATTTAAACACATTGCTTCTTGTCCTATCCTCAGCGGTTAAGAAAAACCATTTTTCTTCCTCCTCCTTGTAACAGCCTTTTACATACTTGAAAACTATTATCATGTCCCCTCTCAGTCTTCTCTTTTCCAGTCTAAACAAACCCAATTTTTTCAATCTTCCCTCATAGGTCATGTTTTCTAGACCTTTAATCATTTTTGTTGCTCTTCTCTGGATTCTCTCCAATTTGTCCACATCCTTCCTGAAATGTGGCTCCCAGAACTGGACACAATACTCCAGCTGAGGCCTAATCAGCGCGGAGTAGAGCGGAAGAATTACTTCTCATGTCTTGCTTACAACACTCCTGCTAATACATCCCAGAATGATGTTTGCTTTTTTTGCAACAGCGTTACACTGTTGACTCATATTTAGCTTGTGGTCCACTATGACCCCCAGATCCCTTTCCGCAGTACTCCTTTCTAGGCAGTCATTTCCCATTTTGTATGTGTGCAACTGATTGTTCCTTCCTAAGTGGAGAACTTTGCATTTGTCCTTATTGAATTTCATCCTATTTACTTCAGACCATTTCTCCAGTTTGTCCAGATCATTTTGAATTTTAATCCTATCCTCCAAAGCACTTGCAACTGCTCCCAGCTTGGTATAGTCCACAAACTTTATAAGTGTACTCTCTATGCCATTAGCTAAATCATTGATGAAGATATTGAACAGAACCAGACCCAATCCCTGTGGGACCCCACCCGTTATGCCCTTCCAGCATGACTGTGAACCACTGATAATTACTCTCTGGGAACGGTTTTCCAACCAGTTTTGCACCCACCTTATAGTAGCTCCATGTAGGTTGCATTTCCCTAGTTTGTTTATGAGAAGGTCATGCAAGACTAAAAAGCTTTACTAAAGTCAAGATATACCATGTCTACCACTTCCCCCCATCCACAAGGCTTGTTACCCTGTCAAAGAAAGCTATCAGGTTGGTTTGACACGATTTGTTTTTGACAAATCCATGCTGACTGTTACTTATCACCTTATTATCTTCTAGATGTTTGCAAATTGATTGCTTAATTATTTGCTCCATTATCTTTCCGGGTACAGAAGTTAAGCTGACTGGTAGATCATGGCAGATGCTTGCACGGCTGTTGCTATCCTTATTCTCCGGGTAAAGGAATGACTTCATCTTCCAGACCTGCCAATCAGACAGCTTTCACATCCTCTAAATTCACTTACTTTTTCTTTTTCTAAACTTAGTGCATAACCCAAAGAATGCCATGTTTTAGCTTGACAGAAGGTTTAGTAAGGCAACTGATTTACTAGTTCACAGGCTATTCCCTAGAGACGCTTGCCAGAAATGTCAGTTTTGAGTTGTGAACCTCTGATTTCATTACGGAAAAACTTATACCTTTAAACATTATCTCAGCAGGAAAATCCACAATTAGTTTTACATTTTCCATAAGGAACTTTCCCCAATTCATGTGAAATCTAGAGAAAAGCTCTATAAATCTATCATAATTTCCTAACACTTTCTGCTTAAGCATTAGACATGTTGTGTGGGCAGATTTAATAGGCTCTTACTAGCATCCTGCTGAGGATAAGGATTGCATAACGTGTGACTCAAGATATCTGTCACTGGAACACTCACTGGAGCTGTGTTATCAGATGTTGGTTGGAATGCCAATAAAGAAATAGCAAGGCTTTGGAGCCAGGAGATCGGCATGCACACTTGGTCACTGGGAAAAATCTCTATAGAATCTCTTTTGCATGCAATCAGGGGTCAACATTTTCAATTCCCAGTGCTTGCATGAGGCCTCACCTGATTTCTAGCCATTAAAATCCAATATTTTACCTTTTTATAACACCTGTTACCCATGAAGAAATCCAAAGCTTTGCAAATATTAATTCTCACAATATGAATGTGAGGGAGAGATTAGTCCTCCCTACATACAGGAAACTGAGACACAGAGTAATGAAGTGAATGACTTAATTCCCCATAATGAATCATTAATAAAGCTCAGAATAGAACCTAGGAGTTTTGGTCCCCTGCCCTGTGCTGTGATCACTAGACTACACTACCGCAGTACATTTTCATTTATACTGGACAATGCGTTTTTTTACGTGTCTGAGAATAATGGAAAACTCTTCAGAGAGCAAATTGTCTGTCATGATTTGTAAATACTGGAGATGCTTTGACCAATTTTGAGATGGAAGGTAACTTTACTTCTCAGACATTCTGCTAAATTCCCGCATGAGGTTTTTATTTTATTTTTTTTATGAGCACAATAAAAGCAAGAAAATGTCTGAGAATCAAGTGTCTGGCATTCAAGTCCTCCCTTTTGTCTTGACAGGTATCTTTGATCACTGTTAAAACAGTAAGTCAGTATTCTATGGTAATATCCCAAAACAATTACCTCTTGGATGCATATCTCACATGAATGAACAAGGCCTTTGTCACCCTCAGACTGGATTGCTGCAATGTGCTCAAGATCATTCAGAAACTTCAGCTTGTGCTCACTAAAGTTGTCTGCTTGCTTAGCATGTTTTTTCTCATTTGGAGCATATTATTATTATGCCTGTGCTCTGATGATTGCATTGGCTTCCAGTTTGTTTATAGCTGTAATTGAAGGTGTTGACATTGCTCTATTAAGTTGGGTCTGGCTATCTAGTGCCTTGAGCTTCATCTTTCATAGATTCAAGGCCATTGTGATCGTCTAGTCTGACCTGCTGTATAACACAGACCATAGAAGTTCACCAAAATAATTCCTAGAGATCTTTTAGAATGATAATCAATCTTGATTTGTAAATTGTCCGTGATGGAGAATCCACCTCGACCCTTGGTAAGTTGTTCCAATGGTTAATTGTTCTCACCATTAAAAATATATGCCATAGTTCTAGTTTGATTTGTCTAGCTTCAATTTCCAGCCACTGGGTTGTGTTAGACCTGTCTCTGCTAGATTGAAGAGCCTGTTATTAAATATTTGTTCTCCTTGTAGGGGTATTTATAGATTGTGATCAAGTCACATCTTAACCTTCTCTTTAAGTTAAATAGATTGAGCTCCTTGAGTCTATCACTATAAGGCATGTTTTCTAATCTTTTAATCATTCTCATGGACTTTTCTTGAACACACTCCAATTTATCAACATCCTTCTTAAATTGTGGACACCAGAACTGGACACAGTATTCCAGCAGTGGTCACACTGGTGACAAATACAGAGGTAAAACAGCCTCTCTGCTCCTACTTGAGATTCCCCTTGTGACATACTATACTTTGAGGGAGCGTCTTGTCACCCCCATATTCCTCATTTGTATATAATTGTGATATTGCATATAAAGCATGCCATGTGAGATATCAGGGGAAAGGTTACGATCAGCTGAAAGTCACTGTTCTATCTAAATATGTATATCATTAATGCATATGAAGTTATGAGAATTGTGATGTATGGTTGTCACTAAAACATGCTGTAAGTTGGGGAATCAGCCAGATATTAGCTCCTCAGAGACAACAGCAAGGAAAGTAACCAACGCCCAGGCAGGGTGTCAAACAACCCATCAACAGCCATTGTCCAGCAAGGGAGCTACAATGCAATGATTCACCTGCATGAGACCACACCAGAGGAATTGCTCAACCTGGCCTGGGGACTCAGCAATGGCCACCAGACCTGCCTGGACTTGTGATCTCCAAGCACATAGTACTGAGGATATAAAACAGAACACAGGGGGCCCATGCTTGGCCTTTCTCGTGCCCCCACCTATGCTGCAAGCAACAAGAACACTTTGAAAACTCCAACAGAGGGAACTGGCCCAGGTTTCAAGGATGAAACCTGTGTACTATGGACTGCAATATCCAGTGGGATGAGAAAAACTGCTTCAGCTAGATATTGCCCAGTTTAATAGGCTTATATTTTCTTTTCTTTTAGTGACTGACTTTTTGCCTATCACTTATAATCACTTAAAATCTATCTTTTGTAGTCAATAAATTTGTTTAACTGTTTATCTTTACCAGTGAGTTTGCCTGAAGTGTTTGGTAAGGGTGCTTGCTCAAGTTTACAAAGGCTGGTGTTTATCCACTTTCCATTGATGAAGTGGTGAACCAATTAATTAATTTGCACTGCTCATCTTGAGATGGGGTGGAGAGAGTTAAGGGGGCACAGTGGTCCCATGATCCCAAGCTGCACCCCGGGGATCCCGTTACACCCGTTTATGCATATAAGGATTGTGTTAGACCTTTTGGCTACACTGTTGCACTAGGAGCTCATATTCAGCTGATCACCCACCACAATCCCCAAATCTTTTTCAGAGTCACTGCTTCCCCATAGAAGATGGGCCAATGTTCCACAGAAAGATGAAACCAAAACCCTCCACCACTTACCTAGCCAGCAGTTCACTTCCAGAATCTTCTGCCTTTTGTCTTCCTTTGCTTGTAGGATAGGAGGATCTCAGAGAAGATCGCTTAGACAATATTCTTCTTCAGCACACTTCAAAATTCTCTGAAGTTATCTCCTAGCTGTGAGATATCTCACAATGTAGCATCATAAGTGTCAATATGAACCATCTGCTGTGGGTTGGGGAATTCTTTTTGCTTACTCGCTCCTTTGCAAACTTCAGTACAGTAAAAGCTGTGTTATCTGGCACTTTACCAACCGGAAAGCTCTATAAACCAGCATTTCTGATTGCCACTGTGCCTCCATGGGTCACATGTGCCACATGGTCACCTAATTCAGGACAAACTGCTGAGAAATAGGGCAGACACACCCCAAAACTGGTGGTTATTCTCCCATAAGATATACCAAACCAGCAACAAAAGTAAACATCTATTTCACCACACTGGCTAACAAGAAGTCAGAAAAGCAGTCTCCTTAGGCATTCCAGTCTTGTGTCACCACTGAAAAACACTAGACTTAATGATGAGTGGTTATTTAAAACCAATTTCATCAAACAAAAGGGTTCTTCTGATCCCAAAGGACCAACCACATACCCAGGTCAATATATAACTCAGGTCTTACCCAATAACCAGGCTGTTGCCAATCCTTTAGTATCTAAAATCTAAAGGTTTCAGAGTGGTAGCTGTGTTAGTCTGTATCAGCAAAAAGAACCAGGAGTACTTATGGCACCTTATAGACTAACAAATTTATTTGGGCATAAGCTTTCTTGGGGTAAAACCCACTTCATCAGATGCATGCAGTGGAAAATACAGTAGGAAGATATATATATACAGAGAACATGAAAAAATGGGTGTTGCCATACCAACTATAAGTGAAGGGAATCCCATTGTTCTCACTGTGGAAAATTACAGGCAACAAGATGGTGGTGTTTGGAGTCACATGGCCAAGTCACATGTTCAGGCATGATTTCGCTTAGTCATAGCAGAAGCCATTACCTGTACTCCAGTTAGAACATTCACAGGAAAGTCAATTAAGTGTAGATAGGCATCTTCCATGGTCCATTGGGAGTTAAGTGTTCTTTGATGGGCCATTTTCTTGAATAGTTCCTTCACAATGTGCTGGCTAAACACCTTCTTGGTGTTTCCACATGAGCAAAAATTTGGAATACAGGTACATAGTTAATACTCATAACTTCAGATACAAAAATGATACATGCATACAAATAGCATAATCATATTCAACAAATCATAACCTTTCCATAGATACCTTACGTGACACACTTTGTGTAAGATTTGTTGCAGTTATATAACAGTGGTTGCAGCAATGATCTACATGGCCATATTTTAATCAGATAACGTCACACTGATCTTCATTGAAAATCCGGTTTATAGTCTGGTTGGCATGGGGCTGGCAGGCTCCCTACCTGCCTCCGCGTGGCTCCCTGGAAGAGGCAACATGTCCCTGCTGCTCCTGGGCAGAGGAGCGGACACCAGGGTTTCAGAGTGCGGGAGTGGGTGTGAGGCACAGGCTCTGGGAGAGAGTTTAGGTGCAGGGGGGGCTCGGGTCAGGGGGTTGGGGCACAGGAGGGGGTGTGGGGTGCAGGCTCTGGGAGAGAGTTTGGGTATGGGAGGGGGCTCGGGGAAGAGGGTTGGGGTGCGGGAGCGGGTGTGGGATGCCGGATCCGGGAGACGCTCACCTCGGGATTTTAAATAGGTTATTTAATTTACCTAATTTGCACTAATCATGTCGATGAAAAGTTCTGCTTCAAAATCAATGGCACAGTAAGGAGACCCATTTCAAATGACAGTAAAAGCTTTGTTATCTGGCATGTTGGGGGAATGGGGGGTGCCGGTAAGTAAAAAATTCCAGTTTACTAAGAGGGAGGGAGTTTGGGTGTGGGAGAGGGCTCAGGGTTGGGGTGCAGGAGGGGGTGTGGGGCATGGGCTCTGGGAGGGAGTTTGGGAGCAAAGTGGGTTCAGTGGATGATCCCAATGAAATACACGATGATGTCTCCTGCAGACAGAGCTGTGGTCCCAATGTCTGTGATGACTTTGCCAGTCTCTTGCACACAGCAGCACAGCCCCTGGGTCCCCACAGGATCAAGCCCTAAATACTGTGCATGATCTATTGTGCCACATTTATTAAGCTTGACCTCAAAAATTAGATTTTACCCTGATTCCTTCTTTATATAGAAAAGCAGCCTTTAACTCAATGTTTTTGATAGCAGCTCATGGATTCACCATATGTATATTTTTTATTTAAATGTTTTAAGGGATTACAATATGAAGACCCCAAAAAAAGGATGTTACAGTAAGTGAGACACAAGATGATGAGAGCCTGGATGAAAATTTTAGCTGTGGGGATGGAGAGGAAAGGCCAGATTTTAGGGATGTTATGCAGAAAGAATCTGCAAGATGTAGGCCTGGTCTCAGCGGCGTATTATTGCCTAGACTGACAAGGCCTAGGCCTAGGGCGGCAAATTTACAGAGGCGGCAAATTTAAAATAGCAGCCCAGCATTTTTGTAATCGTGGCATCGCGCGCTGCGATTCTACCAATCATGATAGCGCGTATTGAAACCACCAATGATGGTGCGATGGCGACGCGCCATTTAGTAAACAACATACTCGGTACTGGAGTCGTGACAATCCTAAGCGTTAATTAACAATATGACCGGACGGAAGAAATTAAGCGGTTCTCAGTTCAAAAAAAATGCTATACAGAAGAAAGAAAGGGAAAATGAAATGATAGCAAAAATGCGCAAAATTGATTCCTTTGTTGTATCGGTTAGTGCCGACAGTGAGACAGAAAAAACTGTTGAAAAAAGTAGTGAAGTAAAAAGTGAAAATATTGGTGTTGATATTGAAAATATTGATGTGTATAAAGTACATATTAAAACTAATGAAGAAATTCCAGCTGCCGTTAGTGTTGAAGAAAATGTTCCAAATAGTAGCGTATCAGAGACTACCGGGAATCATGTTGATCTGGATATCTTTGACAATACTTCAGAGATTTGCGAATCACATCAATCAGAAATTCAATCTGACATTGGAATATCTACCATAAGTGATGACCCGGCCCAATGGATATTGAATGATGCTACAATTGAGTATTTATCAACGCATGGTATTAAACAAAATATCGATAATGATTTTACTAACTCAAAAAGACAATATACTGATAAAATGCGTGTTCTAACAAAAAATGTGTTTGAACGACATCTTTTAAACGGTGAAGTAAAGCCACGGCAATATCTTGTATATTCGGAGAGCAAAGGAGCCGTGTTTTGTGCCCCATGTCGATTATTCGGAGGGATCTCTAGTCTGGCGACGAGTGGATACCATGACTGGAAAAACATATCAGCTCGACTACGTGAACATGAAAATTCGACTGAACATAAAACGTGTGTACTGACAATGGTGAGGAGAGGTGAGATATCCGGAAGAATTGATATGAATTTAAAATTTCAAATGGAAGAAGACATTATGTATTGGAGAAATGTGTTGAAGAGGATTGTAGCAGTGGTAAAGAAACTTTCAAGCAGAGGACTTCCATTTAGAGGTAAGGTGGAAAAATTTGGATCACCTTATAATGGCAATTACATGATGGCCCTTGAGCTTGTCGCAGAATTCGACCCATTTTTAGCAAGTCACATTGCACGTTACGGAAATGAAGGTCGAGGTAACGTATCTTATCTTTCATCCTATACATGTAATGAATTTATAAAATTGATGGCTTCAAATGTGATCTCAAATATTATTAAAGAAGTAAAAGAAGCCAAATATTTCTCGATAAGTGTTGACTCAACTCCCGACATATCTCATGTTGATCAATTGGCTTTTATACTGAGATATGTAAATGATGATGGCATACCAGTAGAGAGGTTTCTTTGTTTTTTACCAAATACTGGCCACAAATCAGAACAGTTAGCTGATGCTGTACTTTCAACTTTGAATTGTTATGGATTAGATATCGCAAACTGCCGTGGCCAGTCTTACGACAATGCCACTAACATGTCTGGTGTATATAGCGGGTTGCAAGCAAGAATTAAGAATATAAATCCTTATGCTGTGTATGTGCCTTGCTCTGCGCATTCTTTAAATCTGGTTGGAGTATGTGCAGCAGAAAGTTGTCAAGAAGCATGTTCATTTTTCTCAACTCTCCAACATCTTTATTCATTTTTTTCTGCCTCTACTCACCGGTGGGAGATTTTACTATCTAGTTTGAAGCCAGGCAGTAAAGTAATAAAAAGACTTTCTGAGACTCGCTGGTCATCTCGAGTGGAAGCTTGTCATAATTTGAGTGAAAACTGGAATGCTATAATTAAAGCCTTAAATACAATAAAGGAAGATGCTACTGAGAAACCTGTTACACGTAATGAAGCTGCAGGCCTGCAGCGAAAACTCGATCGCCTTGAGGCAGCTTTTATGGCTGTATTTTGGAGCTCAATCTTGGAAAGATTTCATATAACTAGCCAAAAACTGCAAAATGTTTATATTGATATACAGACAGTTGTAGAACTCTACAACTCACTAATAGGATACATTAACTCTATACGGGACTTGTTTGATATGTTCGAAGAGAAAGCCAAAGAAAAATCTGAAATTGAAGACTACGAATTTGACACAAGGCGAAAAAGAAAGCGTAAACTGCAAGCTGAGGAGACACGTGAAGTTGAAGTGAAAATGTGTGGTAGAGATAAATTTAAAGTAGATACCTTTTTAACAATAGTAGACCTTGTATGTTCCGAATTGAAACACAGAAGTAATGCGTATCAAGAAATTTATGTCAGATTTCAGTTTCTCTCTAACATTACCAATACTTCAACAGCAGATATAACAGTTCAAGCTAAAAAATTACAGCTATGCTACCAAGGAGATTTAGAAGAATCATTCGTGAATGAGTGTCTACATTTTCGATCGTATTTGGAAGGTGTCGAAATTCCTGAAAATGAAAAGAAGTCAATTATAAGATATTGCAGCCTTCTTCGAAATCGAAACATTCATTCAGTATATCCAAATCTTGATATTGCCTTCCGAATGTTCGTTTGCACACCTGCTACAAACTGTTCAGCGGAACGATCATTTTTGGCATTAAAAAGGGTGAAAAACTATTTGAGGGCTAATCTCAGTGAAGAAAAATTAAACTCCCTTTCTCTCCTGACAATTGAAAAGGATCTAACAACTACTCTGGATTATACAGAATTAATTAATACGTTTGCCGCTCAAAGATGTAGGCGTAAACAAATGTAATTACTTACTACTTAAATACTTTTATTTCTTTCATTGTATCTGCATAAAATAAAAAAAATAAATATTTGATATACACCGACCCCCGCTTGAACACGGCGTTTTGGATCCATGCGCGGTCCCGCGCTATACAGACAGACGCACAGGGTCCGCTGTACTCATAATTTTGTTTAAAAAAAGTTGATATGGGGCCAGCCGCCGGGTGCGGCAATTTTTTCAGGGCCTAGGGGCGCCAAATTTGTTAATCCGCCCCTGCCTGGTCTACATTAGACAGTTAGGTCGACGTAAAGCAGCTTACATTGACCCTAATAATGTCTGTGTCCAGGCTACCAGGTCCATTCTGCTAACGTAACTCATCTGCTACGTCGACTTAATTACTCCACCTTTGCGAGAGGCATAGCTCTTAAATCAAAGTTGTTAGGTTGACGAAGAGGCAGTGTAGACAGTGCGTTGCTTATGTTGACTTTACTGGCCTCCAGGAGGTGTCCCACAATGCTCTGCTGTGACCTCTCTGGTGGACGTTTTCAACTCCACAGCCCAGCAGCCAGGTACACAGGAAACAGCCCCTCCCCTGTTAAAGCCCCGGGAACATCAGAATTCCCCTTTCCTGTTTGTTCAGCGTGGAGCGCTCACCAGCATGGCTGATCATGGCAACTCAACATCCCAATATGCAGCCATGATGACTGAGTCGTTAAGGCGTTGGACTTGAAATCCCGTGGGGTTTCCCTGCGCAAGTTCAAATCCTGCTCACAGTAAAGGCTGGGTTTCAAACACACTCAATGTCCCAAACATGCTTCAGCCTGGAGTACAGAGGAGGTGGTGGATCTTATTGGTCTGTGGGGAGAAGAGTCTGTGCAGGCACAGCTCCAATCCAGCCATAGTAATGTAGACATCTATGAAAAGATTGCATGTGACATGGGGGACAAGGGCTACACCAGGGACGCTCAGCAGTGCCACATGAAAATCAAATAGCTTTGGCAGGCATACCAGAAGACCAGGGAGGTGAACAGTTGTTCTGGTTCCTTACTGCAGACATGCCGCTTCTACAATGAGCTTCAGTGATGACCTCACAACAACTCCCAAGAGCAACATGGGTACCTATGAGGAGTGGGAGTCCCGAGCCACCGCAGGCAACACTGAGGAGGAGCTCTTGGATGAGGAAGAGGAGAATGGGAGACAGGTGAGTGAGGGATCCAGGAGCAGTCCAGCCAGTCACAGAACAGCATCGTGGCCGAGCATGATGCCAAGGAAGGCACCTCTGGTGAGTATGCAATTCCAATTAATATTTGGGGGGGAGGTCACATGTTCTAATACTCTATGTTGAATTTTTTTTAAAAATGAGGCGGTACAGTGGCTATCTGCTTCCCAGTGCCCACACCAGCTAAGTAGACGGTGCCCCACAGAAAATTCTGTTTATGTGCAGAGGGATGGCCCAGAAATCCTCCATAGAGACGTCCAGGAAAATTTAATGGAGGTACTCTGCAATCTGTTGCAGAAGGTTTTGGAGGAGAACTGCCTTATTTTTTCCACCGCAATAGGACACTTTTTGACGCCACTCCAGTATTAATTCTGCTGGCATCATCGCAGTACACAGCATAACAGCACGAGGAGCTGGTCTGTACCCAGACGTTTGCAGCATCTGTTCCCTTGCCACCTCTGTTACCTTCAGGAGAGTGATATCAGCTAGAGAGACAGTGGCAGTTTCCATTGTGATAGCTTGGACTGCAAACAATAGTGCATGTGATCCCACCCCCTTGTGCTTTTCTGCTCCTTCACAGTTTCCCAGACATGCCGGTGTTTTGGGTGGCAAGGGTCGGCATTGAGCTTAGAAGCTGCAAGCCTTGGGCCACGGCTAGCAGCAGTGGAACGGGGAGGGGCTGGGGGGAAGGGGAATTTACTTGTGCACTATCGCCACCGCAAGCCCACCCCCTGCGCCACTCAGTGGTTTCCCCAGGAATTTAAATGGGGGGGGTGTTCGAATTTACAGGTGGGGGTGTCAGGGCCAATGAGGGGTAGGACTGTGAGGGTGAAGGTGGGCTGTATGGCACCATAGTAAAAACTGAAAAATGTTTCATGACCATTTTATTAGATTTAACTCATGTTTTAAAATCATCACACAAATTAAAGCTGGCTACTCAAGCCTTCTATGAAGCACTACGTCTACATCCGTCTTGGTTTCTTGTTATAATTTTGCACAACTCTGTTAATGAACTTCTTGAATGCAATGCATTCATCTTTGGCGGCTTCTCGTGTGTCCGGTACTTCCATTCCTTCAATTGATATGCTCATTAGTTCATTCACATGATCAGGCAGAAGGCGACTTCTTTCAGAACACAAAATTCTATTCAATTATGAAAAAGAACGCTCAACTGTAGCTGTTGTGACTGGGAGTAGCAAGAGATGAATTCCAACTTCTTTCATCCCAGGAAACAGAACACAAAGATCGGGTCAAGCCACTAGTGATAATAAAAAAGAAGTTGAAGTCAAATCCTCATTCATTCGTCGTATGATATTCCACTCTGTGTTCAAATTCTCTATTCTGTCCTGATCATATGGCAGCCTCATTGCTGGTAGTGCCTCACTCCACTCAACTGTTGGTGTTTTATAAGACAGGCATCTGTAAAAGCTACGTAGAGGTTGAGTAGAATCTAGAAGTCGCTGTTGTAGATTTTTAAGAATCAAGTCTGTGTACTTTTTCAGTTGCCTTAACAAACACTTCTTGTCTTCTTCACTTAAGGATTCAATATAAATGCCTTCATTAGTCAACTTCTGGACTGAAGTCTTTGCTTCTTCCAGTACTTTTTCAATGGATAGCTCTCTGATTGATCCAAATGTAGCTTCTATTGCTGGACAAAGATCTACTACTATTGTAGCAGATGCCTGGCTGGCATTGCTTAATGACCCAAGTGGTTTCAACAGTAGACTTACGAGAGAGAGAATGGCAATAGTCTCCTCCGAACATAGTAGCAAAAGTAATCTACCAGCCTCACTACTTAAATCCATCCCATCTTGGTAGATACTTTCCAAGCCAGTAATAACGGCTGGAGTAATTTTAAGACAACAGCCAAGGATTGCTCATGAGAAAACCAGCGGGTTTTCCCAGGTTGGACTAATTTGAACTTCAGTCCCAGTGTATCTTCTATATTTTCCAAGATACTTAGTCTTTTTGGACTCTTGCTGAAAAAAGAATATAATGAAGACATTAAATTTATAGCTTTTTTAATGTCTTTTGAAGATTCTGCAGCTGGAGTAGATGGCCTCTGCAGTGTGTATAGGAGAGATTAGGGTTACAATTTTCTCTGAGCAAAGCTTGTACTCCACTATGTCTTCCAGAGAAGTTTGCAGCTCCATCAAATGCACAAGCAGCCATCTGTTTGGGGTCCAATTGACAAGCATTTAACTCTAAGATGTGGGTTGTCACAGATGCAGCTGATATGTCTTCTATAACTTGAACATCTAGAAATGCATCTACTGGCCTACCCCTGACATCAAGATAACGTACTGTTAGATGTAATGCATTGTACTGTTAAGTGAATCACTGGCTGTAAACAAAATGGAGTATATGAACTTTGACCTTGGACTCCATCTTTGAGAGTGGACTTGTTTACCACAAAGACTTTAGCTCAAACCAGTCAGAACCGGTTTTTCCCGCCAAAATCAGCCCTCAGTGTTCCATCACCTCAGAACTCTTCCCGCCTTTGAGGCTATATAAGGACTTGTCAGGCGCCTGCACGCTGCTGCCGTCCATTCCAGCGACAGCTCGTGCATGGTCGGGTCTTCGCAGAGCTCCAGAGCTGAGAGCGAAGAACAACACCCATCCCGTAGCGTGTTTGAGGAAGAGGAGTCCTTTCATCATCCTGCACTTCCTGGTGTCCATCAGCCCAGAGGGTCTCCTCACCAGCGACAAAACCATCCATCGTCTGGACTCCCCAGCGTTCCTCCTCAAGGGCTCTAAATCAGCCCAAGAGTTGCAGGTCCTGGGCATCGCGCCTGTGCGTAACATCTACTGCTAGGAGAAAGGTTTCTGTATTGGGGTATTGTATATTATTTGATAAAATCCCACAGGAGGGTTTAGGGGCCTGAGCTTTAAGCTCTCAGAACCAGTCATTGATTCACTGTTTTTCATTACTGTATTGTGTTAATTCCCCCTCCCCTTCTTCTGTACCTTTTCCCTTAATACACTTACCTTGTTTATACCTGATTATTTTGCCTTCTTCTTATATCTGCACTACACAGGAGGGAGGGTAATATCCACTGGTGACAGACACAGGAGAGAGTCGAGTCTGCAGCTCTGAGAAAAGGGGCTTTCCTTTCCTATTTCTCCCATACCATTTCTAGAGTTTTATTTTGAAGCGTTACCTTTCTCCCCTTGAGGTAACATTTCTGGCGACCGCGGCAGGACTCTCTTGGGATTAGCTACCCCATTTGAGTCCTGTTAGAATTTAATTTATTGTTTGTGACAGTGACTGGAATGGTCCAATTGACTCGGGGAGGGAATTCTTTTGGAGTTGGAACTGTGCCTGCAACTCCCCTCTCCCCCCCACGGAATTAAGGTCCGAGGGAAGGTGCAGTGTCCGGGTGAGAGCCCCCCTTCCACTACTCCTTGGGTAAGGGACGGGATTTATTCCACCCCAGGAAATCCTGTTATTGGTGACAAGGGTTGCAGGGACGCCTGGACCCCCCACCGAGAAGCAGGTAGCGGAGGCTAGTAGGCCCCTTACTAGCACCGTTAGTGTCTGGCTGTTAAAGGCTGAACACGGCGTGGCACTGGGCCCCAAAAGGGTTGCCACTCTTTCTTTTGGCAAAACAACAGTTAGTAGAGGAGAGGCTGTGGCCTCCTCCCAAAAGTTAGGTTGCCTTTGCCTAGGCCTTAGAGCCACAGTAATTTGCTGGGCCAGCTATTGCTGTGTCTTATTTGGTATCGGTCTCTCTTCTAAGGTCTCTCTATTTTCAAACGGTGTAATCTTTCTCCTTGGATTGGGTAAGCAATCTATAACCCAGCAGCAGAAGATGGATCAAGTTTTTAGCCTGCAAGGATGGACGTCCCAGACAAACAAAAACTCAGTGGACTTTAGTGTGAACTTATTTGGAAAGGGCAAAAATCTTTGGAAGAAGGACTCACTGGCAGGAGCTGACTCATTGGACAAGTTTTCCACTTTATGGGCTAGGTACTCCATCTGTAAACCTATCCCTAATAAGAAGACACGTAAATGTGCTCTTATATACGGCTTGGCTATGGTCAGCCGAGAACTGAACATGCAAGTGTTGCTGTTTAAACAACAGACAGAGCAAGCACTTGCTGAAAAGCAGTAGCTAAAACAACTAGGTGAAAGGCAGGCCGCCGAAGAGCAACTGGCAACTGCCAAGATAAATAGCCTGACCTTACAAGTTTCCCAGCTCGAACAACAGCTGAGGGACTTTAATGCAAGGATTACAGCTGCAGAAACTGCTGCTGAAATAAAAGACAGGGAACTTCAGGAATCGCAGGCAGTAGTGCGCCAGCTCCTGAAGGAGGCCCATGAGGTTAACTCAGGGCCCGTTAATCATGTGGCCTGTAATCGCCGCATTGATAAGCTGCAGAAGCAGCTACAACTGGCCAAGGGTGTTATGAGCGCTATCGAAATGAATCCTTTGGCAGCTTTTAAGTCTGAATTTCAAGAGTCAAGTTCAGACTCGGAAACTGAGGACTTACCATCAAGTCTCTCAGTGGGTAAAAGGTTGGAACCCTCAGCACCTTACAGCAGCAAGGAGCCCATGTTGTAAACAGGGGATGCCCATTGGCCCCTATCGTAACCACTGTAACCCAATATGATAACAACAGACCCTCCACGGTGAAACATGAAACTAGGGCTTTGACCCCGGAACAAACTAGAGCTTTGGGAAAGCAAATGGGAATTTGTAATAAGGAAACGGTATTGAACTGGCTGGCAAAGTTGTCAGCAACACCTAATGTCAGCCAGGAGGATGTGGTAGCACTCTTGAGGGAATGTATGTCAGCTGAGGATTTTGCTGTATTGCCATATGGCATCATGATGGATACCAATACTGAGCAACATACTATATATGAGTGTTTTTAAAATGTACTTTCCCTATGACAACATACTGGGTAAAGCCTATGCTGAAAAACAAATGCCAGAAGAACGACCGGAAAGATATATGATGCGAAAGAAATTGTTATTCTGGTTAGCTGGGCTAGGAGTCAATCTTGGAGGGGTTCTGGATTATGACATACCTGAATTAAGAGAGTTATATGTACAAGGTTTAACACCTAATATACGATTGGGGATGGGTCCTGTGGTTGCTCGTGTAACATCTATGGCTGAATTAGAAGGCAGGGCTAGAGAAGTCTACGAGTTACAACAGTTAGCCTACCCTGGTGCAGGAACTAAAAGAAGGGTGGCAGCTTTTAATAATAAAACATCTAATGACAAAAGTCAGGGTAGAACCCCGGTGCAGCAACAATATAAACCCCCAGAATTTACTAACAAAATGTTTAGTGGCTCTGCTGAGGAAATGAAAATCATGAAAAAGGTGCTATTAAAAAGACTTAGTAAATATGAATCATGGCACAGTCTAGTGAAGCAGAGGTTATCAGCAGAGGACCTGTTCCTGAGATTAGCACAGTATGAGACCTCACCTGGATCAGGAAATAAGAGCTCTAATGCTCCTATAGCATCCGCCTCACTCCAATCTAATTGAGGTGGCCGGGCTTCCGAAGCCCCTGGGTTTGTGGCCCCCCTAGTTAATGACTATTGGGGTAGACCCACTGTAGAAATTCGACTAAAGGGAAGTTTCGGTAGCATTAAACAAAAGGCATTGGTAGACACTGGGGCATCTACCAGCCTACTCTGCACAAAATCAAATTCAATCATCAGGAATATTCCAGTTAAGGATATTAAATCTCTTCAGTCATACAATGGAAAGGAAAGTACTATACCTTTCACTGAGTTTATTACCTGTTCTGTAGGACATTTGTCAGCCCAAGCTTCCTTTGGTTTGCAACAATTAGATGGAAGTGGCATCTTGGGAATAGATTTATTGAGACAATTTCAGATAGTTGTGGATTTACCAAATAACATGTTGTGTCGAGTAACAGATGAAGAGGCGGGTCTTGTAATTCCAGCAGCCCATAGGATATATGCTTTTAAGACACCAGATAAACTGATTCTCCCTGAATGGGAAGAGGACATCAAACTGATTACCCAGAAACATCTCGTGGTTTTTGCTCCAACTAAGCTCAGTTGCGGAAAAGTAGAAGCCTCTGTGAAGGTAGAAGGACCGGACCCCAGACCGCTAAGACAGTACAAGTATTCCATCGAAGCGAAGGAGGGAATTAAAGCAACCATTGATGCATTTTTAGAACAAGGAGTGCTATAATCCAATGCCAAAGCACATGTAATTCACCTATCTGGCCTGTCAGGAAGGCAGATAATAAATCATGGCGACTTACTGTTGATTATAGAGGGTTAAATCAGGTTACCCCAAGACTGGCTCCTGTAGTGGCAAAATTCCCTGAGGTGATGGCTTTAATCACAGAAGGTGCCTGTTGGTTTTCGGTGTTGGACATTTCAAATGCATTCTTTTCAATTCCTCTTCACCCTTCCTCGTTTTACAAGTTTGCTTTCACTTTTGACGACCAGCAGCTAACCTTCACCAGGGTCCCACAGGGCTATCATAACGCCCCAAGCCTGTGCCATCGGTTGGTGGCCGCCCTGTGGAAGAATCTGACTTATTCTAGTAACATCATAAGTTATGTAGATGACATCTTAATTGCCACACAGACCAGAGAAGATAATTGTGCTGCTTTAGATGAGGTTCTGGAAGCATTGAAGAAAGCTGGATTTTTAATCAATCCTAGCAAGGCTCAGCTGGTCCAACAGCAAGTGACGTACTTGGGAGTCCAGCTTGGACCCACAGGCAGAAAACCAGACAATTCAAGAATAGAACTCATATCGAAGCTGCCTGCCCCAACAGATGTCAGCACTTTATGATCATTCCTTGGACTTGTTGGATTTTCAAGAGATTTTATCGAAAACTATAGCGAAAAAGCCAGACCTCTCTATAAACTTTTAAGAAAGAATCAACAATGGACTTGGGGAGCTGAAGAGCAGCAAGCGACCTGAAACAAGCCTTGATGACTGCACCAGCACTTGCATACCCTCAAATCAACCAGCCTTTCCATTTACAACTGGTAACAACCAAGACGGCGATTAGTGCAATATTATTACAACAGAGTGGATCCTACTTAAAACCAGTGGCGTATGGATCTAAGGTCCTTTCAGAAGTAGAGAAACAGTTTACAATGTGCGAAAAATAAGTACTTGCATTAGTTTGGGCCATCTCCCATTGGGAGTATTTAATAGGAATGGCCCCTATTGTACTAAAAACCACCCATACACCAGTGCAATATGTTATTTCAGGTAAAGCTAATGCAGGGCGAGTCAGCCACCCTAGACTTGCCAATTGGACACTCGCCCTCCTGAATAAAGAGGTACAAGTAGAAAAGATCAACACACCTATTTCTGCACCTTTTGCACTTTGTCCTCCAACAACTGAGAAAATGTATGTAAATGATCATGATTGTCCTCTACCTAACATCAAGATCCCAGAAATTGTATCCCCCTTTAAACTTGAATCATGCTATGAAAATGCAAAAGCCAGTAAAAGAGAATTATGGGTAGTCGATGGCAGTAGCCTTTTTCCGCTACCGGATATGCAGCGCTTCATGTCGCCTCGGACAAGATCTATCAAGGAACTGTGTCATACCATTCTGCACAAGCAGCTGAGGTTGTGGCCATCATAGTGGCTTTAGAAAATGCTGAGTCGACGTCCAACATTACCATCTGTACGGACTCTGATTGGGCTATGAGGGCCTTGTTAGACTGGATGCTGGTATGGAAACAGCGAGATATGAAGACCACAGATAATCATCCAGTGGCGTATGCTGGCTATCTTATGCATGCATGGAACTTAGCGAAAGCTAGGAGGGGAGATACTTATCTATTCAAAGTAAAAGCACACAGAAAGAATCAGGCAGAGATATCCATATTAAACAGCAGAGTGGACAAGTTAGCAAAGCAAGCAGCAGTAATGGGACCTGAAAGAAAATGGGACAAGGTAGAAGCCAATATAAGTTCAAATAAACCGATGGACTATACAGATCATCAAGACATAGTGGAATTACAAAAACAAGATCCTGAAATTCAGAAGTTGGTAAAAGATGGAAAACATAAAACTTACCTCATCACTCGACGTACATCTGGACTAATCATGGCAACAAAAGATAATCATGAAAATACTGATAAGGATACCTTGATTCCAACATTAGTGGTTCCAAATATATTGCGAAGAGAGTTGATCCAACTGGCTCATCAACAAGGACACTTTGGACTCCAAAAGACTCTACAAAGGCTAGCCACGGTGGGATGGTGGCCAGAGATAATCCGAGATACTGAGCACTTTATTAACAACTGTTTAAGATGTGCCCACAACAATCCTGATATAAGGGTAAGAAAAGTACCTCTACTTCATCAACCGGTAGATGGCCCGTGGATTCGAGTGCAGATAGACTTTATTGGACCCTTACCTAGAACCGACCGAGGAAACGTATACTGCCTGGTGGTGATAGATCCATTTACCAAGTGGATAGAAGGGTACCCGACTAGAAACTGCACTGCCGGTGTTACAGTAAAAATGCTACTAGAAAATACCTTCAGTCGATTCGNAGGGTACCCGACTAGAAACTGCACTGCCGGTGTTACAGTAAAAATGCTACTAGAAAATACCTTGTCGATTCGGACTACCTAAGATTATTGATTCAGATCAAGGCACGCACTTTACCGGAGAACTAACCAAACAGTTATGTATAGCCTTAGGAATACGCCAAAGATTTCATGTAGCTGGTCACTCACAAGCCTCTGGTTTAGTGGAAAGAACAAACCGCACGTTAAAAACTGCACTAAGGAAGGCAATTGATTCATCAGGAAAGAATTGGGACAAACATGTACCTCTCATCCTGATGGTGATCAGATCCACAATGAGCGTACATGGATTCACCCCCTATGAAGCACTTTTCAGAAGACCTATGGTAACGCCTGAGCAATGGTGGATGCCAGGAGGGGTGCCACCGGACGAGTATAGACCTAGAACTGTGACGGACAATTACATAAAATCAGTGTTAAACACTATATCAGAGGTGCAAAGGGCAGTGGCGGTTAATTTAAAAGGAAACATTCATAAGATAGATCA
Organism: Platysternon megacephalum; assembly: GCA_003942145.1. Lineage (NCBI taxonomy): Eukaryota > Metazoa > Chordata > Testudines > Platysternidae > Platysternon > Platysternon megacephalum. Next base: position 3,901,555 of record QXTE01000120.1, read on the forward strand.
AAGATTGAACAACAATTTAAAACATATAGAGTGGAACATAGGGGATCAAGTTCTCTAAGTATTTTTCTGAGAAAAACCATCCATTAAGTCCAAGATGGGTTGGACCAGTAACTGTCATCAATAAAGCCAGCCCAACAACCTATCAACTGGAGTTGAAGACCGGAAAACGTAAAATACAAAAATGGTTCCATAGCTCACAATTAAAACTATGGAAAGGAAACGTTGGTACTAATCCATCTAGAACAGGAAGTAATATAATGAGTGATGAAAAACCACCTTAAGGATCTGAATTAATTGTTGTGTTTTCATCCACAGGATGCTGGACAAGAGAAATATGAAGACTACTCGAAGATTTCTGATGTATATAGTTATTATTTGGTTAAGTTTATGGACCTGTAGAAGTGTAATAGTTAAGAAAAATGAATACTGGATATGCAAAGCACACGGGAAGTTATCTGAAATAGGAACACAAGAGGAATATACAACGCAAGGACTTGAAATGAAGGAAAATAAGGAATATGCAAAAGAAGAAACCAACATTCAAATGAGAGGAATGGTACCACCTGTAGCCCTTACGAAGCCTTTCCCAGAAGATAGTAGAACAGAGCCACCGTCTAAGGGACCAGTTAAGTTTCGCTCCTTTGGATTCAGACGTCGGGGAAGAAGAGGTCTATTACCAACTTTCAATGTAACTTTGAAAGGAAGTAAATATTTTCCTATTGAGATGAACGAATATCTAGGATGTCAGGTTAACCCACAAATAATATATAGATGGAGGAACAAAATCTCACCGGTTGCAAGAGAAAAACCAAGAAGACGTCAAAAGCAAAGTAGTACAACAGAAATACCTCGAGCAACTACTAGAAAACCAGTTAAAATTTTCGGAATCGGATATGGTAGAAGAGGGAGAAGAGAGGAAAACAATCATGGCGATTGGGAATGGGTAACACTTAGAGCATATAAGGTAATGGAACGTTGCTACCTAGATGTTTCTGAATATTCTCAAGATCAGTCTGTCATATTACCTGATACTGTTACCACCCACAACCCAGTACAACTTTTTGGACCTATACGTCCAGGTTATGGTTGTACCTGGAGTATGCCTCAGGTGATGTTTGACAACTGCCGTAAAGATCTCTATCAATGTGTTATATTTGACATCTTATCTCCTTCTTTAGTGAAACCCGGAAAATTGAATATATCAATAAAGATGTACCATCAACAAACCCATATAGATTTTGTCAATATTTCTATAAAACCTCCGGATTATAATACTACTACATTAAGATTAGCCTGTAATTCCTCCTTAGTGGGTTATAACATCTCATTGAAACAACATATTACCTCAAGATATTGTATATCCGACAATGACATGAATGAATTCAAGAAATTGTGTACAATTAATTATACAATAAATGTTATGGTCAATCAATCTGGACTATGGACTGTAAAAGGCCCGCTGGAGTTTTTATATACAAAAGAAATACATGTGGTGACTCCACCTCCCATTTATCATGTAGGACCACTAACCATTAAAAAGGACGTAACCAGAACTTTAATGATAGATCCTCAATATTCAATCAAAAGGATTATCATGCCTCTACAATTATCCATAACTTCAGTGTATAATCAGTGTGCCCCATATACAGAACCACTTTTAGTAGGGTGGAGAGCCTGGGTTCAAGGAGTACTCCCTCTTTCTTCCAACTAGTCTGCTAGGCGGAAACGGGATTTAGTGGCAAAGGTGCTAGGAGGAGTTGGAGCTGGATTAAACGTATTAAACACAATAGATCAACAAATACTAGCAAACCGAATTGGTCATGTAGGCCATGATGCCGCCTCTCTCGCTGAACCACTGACTTCTGCATTTCATGCTCTAGGAACTACAACATTTGATATCACTAAAATCCTTCCATATTGGCTTAAAATTCAAGAGCAAGACCACTTGCGAATATTAGGAGCATTAGATATTCTCCAATCTAATATTTCAGAAGCCCTAGCATGTGTAGAAGCTCAGCAATGGTTGATAACGGTAGCTAAAGCTATCATTAGAGATGGTTTTAACCAGCAGCTACCTTTAGAACTGAAGAAAATCATTTATGAGGATGCTAATGATTTTGAAAAACTACATCACCAATGGTGGCAATTATTGACGTTTACCTATTACCAGCACAACGATACAATTATGGCCTTAATTCTTACTCTTAAATCAGCTAACCAAGAAACCATATATCCTCTTGTTGCTTTGGGAATATATGGTAATCAGTCACTATTAGTCCCTATAGAAGAACATAAATGGGTACATGTCAACGCTAATAATTCATATGTCCCTATAAATCTGAAAGCATGCGTCCACCAACCCAATCTGGGATATACCTGCACTACCCAAGTGTGGGAGGAGGATTCCACGTGTTTAAACCCTATAGAGGGAACTTGCTCTTATGAAGTGTTTCACCATTCCCTCAGTAGAGCCTCTGCCATTGTGGAAGTGGATTCTGGTTGTTTTTGTATTCGGAGTTTATGTCCATATTTCGTAGTTAATCAGCTATATAAAGTTAACAATTCAGGTATAGGAAATTTATGTATATGTAAAGTCATACAGTTAATGGGTTGTGATATCAATGTAACAGTACACAATGTATATATCAAAGACGTGTTCAGTAAATATAAATTGTATAATATGTTGACACCTATCCACGTTGGAGTAAATCTGGAAGTCATTCGAAAGCTATTACACCATAAAAAACTAGCTCAATATCTGGATAATTTAAAATTGGAAGGAAATAAAACTATCCTTACCGTGCAACATTCTATCTCGGAGATTAGACGAATTACAAAAAAGATTAAGGATGAAACCACCTCTGCACATTGGTGGGAATCTATTCTGTATACTGACATGGGAAGTATAAGATCAATGTGGTATATCCTTCTACATCCAGTGGTAGTTGTTTTAATAATTCAATTCCTTCTAGTTGTATATGTAGTTGAGTTAACGGTGTTCGTATGTAAACATAAGAAAGCAAGGAGAAAGTATAAAGTCCCCTTCAATATCTATAGTTTGAATGCTCTGTAAATAGTTATCATATGAAGTGTTATAATTCATGTTATCAATGTTATACTGTTGTATTAACTTGTTTGGAACCTTTTGTCCATAATTAGGGAAAAAGGTTCCAAGGAGGGGATATGTTAGATGTAATGCATTGTACTGTTAAGTGAATCACTGGCTGTAAACAAAATGGAGTATATGAACTTTGACCTTGGACTCCATCTTTGAGAGTGGACTTGTTTACCACAAAGACTTTAGCTCAAACCAGTCAGAACTGGTTTTTCCCGCCAAAATCAGCCCTCAGTGTTCCATCACCTCAGAACTCTTCCCGCCTTTGAGGCTATATAAGGACTTGTCAGGCGCCTGCACGCTGCTGCCGTCCATTCCAGCGACAGCTCGTGCATGGTCGGGTCTTCGCAGAGCTCCAGAGCTGAGAGCGAAGAACAACACCCATCCCGTAGCGTGTTTTGAGGAAGAGGAGTCCTGTCATCATTCTGCACTTCCTGGTGTCCATCAGCCCAGAGGGTCTCCTCACCAGCGACAAAACCATCCGTCGTCTGGACTCCCCAGCTTTCCTCAAGGGCTCTAAATCAGCCCAAGAGTTGCAGGTCCTGGGCATCGCGCCGGTGCGTAACATCTACTGCTAGGAGAAAGGTTTCTGTATTGGGGTATTGTATATTATTTGATAAAATCCCACAGGAGGGTTTAGGGGCCTGAGCTTTAAGCTCTCAGAACCAGTCATTGATTCACTGTTTTTCATTACTGTATTGTGTTAATTCCCCCTCCCCTTCTTCTGTACCTTTTCCCTTAATACACTTACCTTGTTTATACCTGATTATTTTGCCTTCTTCTTATATCTGCACTACACAGGAGGGAGGGTAATATCCACTGGTGACAGACACAGGAGAGAGTCGAGTCTGCAGCTCTGAGAAAAAGGGGCTTTCCTTTCCTATTTCTCCCATACCATTTCTAGAGTTTTATTTTGAAGCGTTACCTTTCTCCCCTTGAGGTAACAGTACACAATGACATAATACTTGATGCCCATTTGCATCGGTGCATTCATCAGCCATGTATGCAAATTTTTTGAATGCGGTGAGAGAGTTCTTCACTTTTTCAAATGTTGAGTCTTTCACTGTTGCACCGCGTGCTTCTAGCCAGTCAGTTGAGTTTCTTGCAGAAATAGTGAGCATTTGCTGGTCTTATTCGGAACCAGTGTTCAACTTCAGGATGAACAAGTGACAAAGCACTTAACATTGGCCTCCAGTTTGTAGTGTGTGGTATCTCTTGCTTAAATAGAAAGTATGATGCCACAGCCATGTTTGTTCGCATGAACTGTGTTGTATCTCCAGCATTCTTAAAAGCCTCATTAACACTCACCAGTGTTGTCCTTGGTCAGTGGAGACTCAGAGTTCAGAGGTGCTTTCACATGAGTTCACCTCCCAGGTGGGGGACAAGAAGGCACCTTGCTCGTTCCTCCAGCTGCTCACTGTTCGCTCTGGCCACTGTTGTTCGTTGTGCCACCGTTCACTCCATTGCTCTGTTGCCAATGGCCCTGCGCCATCACTTTCTACTGCCACCTGCCACTGTGACCTCTGCGAGTTGATCTCTTGAGGTTCCACCCATCTCTCAGTGATTTCAGCTGAGCTCTCAGTGGGGGAACCTCGCTGCTAGTGCAGGCTGGGCCGTCTCTTCCACAGAAACACTGTCCCACAGCAGGTCTAAGCACTTAGACCTGATTATCAGTGATTTCAGCTGCAGTGGTCACTTAACAAAACAAAAGAGTATCTATGGAGACTAATCAGCTCTGTCTTTAAACAGTGGAGAGGGGCAAGTACAAATAGTACTTGTGACTCAGGCAGACCATCAAGCGAAACACCTGTCCCCACCCTCTCTCTTGATGCCCTCAATCAGCACAGGTTAAGTATACAGTTCTACTGCCCTTTACTCATACAATAAGAATAACAACATTTCATTACCGCCCTCCTCCCCCGCCCCCCCACATTCAAGTGATTTGTAACCGAACCCCAGCCAAAATCTATCACTTGGGCAACACAGCTGTTTGCTGGATACCTAGGTAGATTAGGTGTGAATGTAAATACAATCTGGTCCTGAAGCCTTTCCCCCCAGCCCATCACTAGCTGTCAGGGAGAGCTCATTTAGACTTTGCTTAAACAAATCATAATTTGAAATTATTAGGTTGGCCAACTCACCGAAATGAATGCACTGACATTGTCATAAAAAACAACAGCCATATAAGGAAGCTAGTCTATGTTCATACTTTTCAAATCTATTATACTTTGTCAGATACACGTGNACTGGGCATGACACGCAGCCCCCAGGCCATGTGCACCAAGGCTTTGCAAAGGGGACAGATGCTCATTGGCAAGCAGCTGGAGAGGCCGACGAGCCTAGCGCCCTGCGTGGGCAGGGCCATCAGCAGGCAAGTAACACATGGGCACTGCTACTGGGTGCGGCCTTCATTGACATCCGGGCATTTCAACTGCAGCAACAGCCACCGCCGCCTAGGCACCTAGATCATCTCAGCAGCGCGCGCACGCTCAGTCCTTCCTCAGGGAAGGAATCCCCTCGCGCGCGCGCCCGCCCAACGGCTCTTCCTCGCGCTATTGACAGAATCGCGCGCTCTTTTTTCTCTCTCTCTCTTCAACGGCTCCCGCGCTGCCGCCGGCGCTCGCGCCGCTCGTCCCCGCCCTCCCCTTGCCCCGAGCGAGTCCCTAACAACCGGCTGGGGAGGTGGCCGCGCATGCGCAGCTGGTTGCCGCCTCCTTGCCTGTGTGTGTGTGGCCCTAGTAGCGGGCCGCTGCGTGAGGGGAGACGGAGCAGCATGGAGCTGGACGAGGAGGAGGGGACGGAGCGGGCGGGCCAGGCTCCTGTGAGTAACTCGGGGAGCCAGGCTCGGCCATGCGGAGCGGGGGCTGCGGCACCTCAGGGCCCTGCTGGCCTGGGGCAGGGCAGTGGTCTCTGGGCTGGGGGCTGTGGCCTGGGGGGGCTGAACACAACACACCACACACACCAGCGTCGCTGCCATCCATCCCCTGGCTGGAAGGGCTTGGGGGCCCCTCTGTTCCTATGTAACAGAGCATCCTATAGCGCCACTGACCCATGACCTGAGCACTGGCCTCATGCTGCCCCTGCTAGGTGCCGCCCCCCCTGCTCAGCGAGGCTGCTGGGAGCTGGGCGCGATGGAGCTGGGCCGCAGTGGTGGGGTGGAGCCTCCCGGCCCAACACGAGGTGGCGGGCTCCCTGGTGGTGCCCAGACGCCGTGCTGATGGGCCTGTGGGAAGTGTGGCACCCGCAGCCTTCAGGCGGGTGGATCAGGGAGGCCGTCCTTGCAACAGCATTATAACCAGTGGCCGCAGCGTGGCCAAAATGCGGCTGCTGGTTTTGGGCGCCTCCGTCTTTGGGTGCCCAACTTGCGACGTCGGAGGCCTGGTTTCCAGAGGTGCAGAGCACCCACGACTCAAGCTGAAGTCAGTGGGGTTCAGAACCGTGGCAAATCGGGCCCGAGGTGTCTCAGATTGGGCCCCCATAATCAATAGGTGCTGTTGGAAACTTCAGCATGTATGTATGTGGATGGATACATCCACATTTATTACTGTATGGGATTGTTATTGCATAGAAACTTACACTGCAAAGAAGAGATTTAAATGACACCTTAGGTTGCTACAATCCAAGGAACTTTTAAAAATCTAATTTACTTTTCACTGTCATGGTGTTTTATTTCTGATGTTCCTTTCAGCTTGGCCAATGAAAATAGATCTGTGAATTTCACTTTCTGTCTCTCATGCACTTAAAAGGATCACATAGGGACCTGTTCTGCAAAGACTTCAAACATTTATGCACCCGAGTAGTTGCATGCCTGCAGATTCTGCAGGGTGATGTTTAAGTAGGGTGACCAGATGTCCCGATTTTATGGGGACCGTCCCAATTTTGGGGTCTTTTTCTTATATAGGTTCCTATTACCCCCCACCCCGTCCCGATTTTTCAAATTTGCTGTCTGGTCACCCTATGTTTAAGTCCTGAAGAAAACATTTTTCTCTTAATGGTTGGGTGTTGTAACTATTTAGAAACAAAATCTAAATTTGGATCCTAAGGTTTCTGACCAATGTTCCTTTAATTTTAATCCCAGTGTAAACTTTGGGTCTGGGGGAGAGAGGAATGAGCATTTGCCCAAAGGAAGAGAACAACTAGGGTAGGATGACAAGCATTATTTTTTAGTTTAAGTGTGAGTGATATAAATAAACTAAACTAAATAAGTTATAGGCTTGTTTGATTGTGTAAAAAGGACAATGAACTCCAAGCATGTCAGTATTTGTTGTTGGAGTTTGTTGTTGGCGTTATGATTTGAAAGACAAGCAATTAGAGGCTCTTTGAATGGGAGTTTTAAAGTCCGAAACAGGTAGTTTTAAAGTCCTAGGCAGTTTCTTTTATTAAGTTTGCTTGTATCTGGAACAAGCAGAGATAAAAATAGGTAAATGATTGGTTCTGGTTACCCACTGTTAACTGCCACAATCCTACAGTATATGCCAGTGATAAGCAGTAGGTTTCTAGAAAACTGTAGTAAATCTTCTAAAAGTGGAGATCAGAATGCTTCAGCTTGGATTAATACAGCAGCAATCCATTCTCTAGAGTGAGAGCTCAGTGCTAAACACTTAGGGTGAAATGTGGGGTCCATTTATTCAGAACTCCTTATTCAGTAAACATTTTTTTTTTTAAAGTTAGTACGTTTGGAAATCAGTGAGTATGGAGCACTGAATAAACCTTCTGGTCATACTTTGAGCATCAGGGTATTAAAGCAGTCAGCCATAGACAACCACAGAGTGAAGTAGATCGGAGTCTGGCAAAGAACACAGGCCAGTAAAGATAGGCAAAATTGTTGTGGGGCAGAAATATGTAACTTTTCACCTGTTACTTTGGGAGCCTTCCCTAAACTCTTCCTCCTAGAATGGACAGTGGGTTGTAATCTTAACTGTAGAAGCTACTGCTGTGGCATATTTTTCTTTTAAGATATGAAATGATGCTCTTACGGCAGTTAGAATGTCAGTGTATATTGAATAACTATATGGATCTCTTTTCTGGCACTGAATAAATATTCGGTATATGTGTTAAGGTGTTGGGGGCATGCTGACTATGGCTTAATACATTATGAATTATCTAGTATCAGAGGGGTAGCCGTGTTAGTCTGGATCTGTAAAAGCAGCAAAGAATCCTGTGGCACCTTATAGACTAACAGAGGTTTTGCAGCATGAGCTTTCGTGGGTGAATGCATCCGAAGAAGTGGGTATTCACCCACGAAAGCTCATGCTGCAAAACCTCTGTTAGTCTATAAGGTGCCACAGGATTCTTTGCTGCTTTTATGAATTATCTGTTTCACTTGAGACATGATACAGGGACCTTGAGTTAATTGATTAATTGACAGCTCTAATAATATTTCACAATTTATGTAATGCTTAATCCACTTGTTGGCCATAGTCTTCATGCCATAAGCAAAGGTGAAGGGGAACTAACTCATATACATAAATGCTTAATAAAAAAACAACCTTGTTTAAGCAGTGTCTCCTAACATCTCTCAGTATAAAGATCAGAGTTCACTATGATTCTGTTTGCTGCTTTATGAAGTTACTGTATCAAGAGGTTAGGGGCTGTGCTGATCGGTTATTTAAAGCAGCAGTTCTCAAATTATGGGGCGGGCCACCCAAGGAAGGTGCAGGAATGTGTCAAGGGAGGTGCGAGCTGTGTGCCCCCCTTTTTTTTTTTTTTTTTAAAGCTGTGGTTGTCAGCCCTGGATGACTGGGGCTCGTGCAGAATGGCCATGCACACCCAGGAGGTGGGGATAAAGGCGACAGCCAGAGCCCCACTGCCCTGGGGCTGACAGCCAGAGCACTGCCACCCAGGCTCCCCTCATGCCCAGTCCATCACCTGGAGGCAGCAGGGCTTTGGCTGTCAGCCCCAGGTGGCAGCAGCAGCACAGAAGTACGGGTGGCAATGGGGCACTAAGTCTTCTGTGAAAAGTGATATTGACAAATATCACTTTTCACGTTGCCACCCTTATTTCTGTACTGCTGCGTTACACTGCAATGCAGCCATTTAGGTGGAAGCAAAGTCATTTCTCTGCATATGTATATAATCTGCATAATTTTGGACGAAAGGTATCCCTGAGAAGCTGACTGCTAGCAGGCCTTTAGCACCTATAACATGAGAGGATAGGTAAAGCACTGTTGTAAAGATTTGATTTAAACATTTATTTTAAGTTTAATTATAAATATATATACATTCATAACATATTAAAATAATCTATAATAACAAATTAAAAAAAAAGTCAAGCTATTTTCAGTAATAAATGGTATAAAAAAGTGCAACTAACTTCTTCTTTTACCCCCAAAGGACAGTTATTACCATAGAATCATAGAATATTAGGGTTGGAAGAGACCTCAGGAGGTCATCTAGTCCAATCCCCTGCTCAAAGCAGGACCAACACCAACTAAATCATCCCAGCCAAGGTTTTGTCAAGCCAGGCCTTAAAAACCTTTAAGGATGGAGATTCCACCACCTCCCTAGGGAACCCATTCCAGTGCTGCACCACCCTCCTAGTGAAATAGTGTTTCCTAATATCCAGCCTAGACCTCCCCCACTGCAGCTTGAGACCATTACTCCTTGTTCTGTCATCTGCCACCAATGAGAACAGCCTAGCTCCATCCTCTTTGGAACCCCTCTTCAGGCTACCATCTTTCATACCATCTAAGACAGGGGTGGGCAAACTTTTTGGGCCGAGGGCCACATCTGGGTGGGGAAATTGTATGCAGGGCCGGGGCAGGGGATTGGGGTGTTGGAGGGTGTGTGGTGTGCAGGAGGGGGCTCAGAGCAGGGGGTTGGGGTGCAGGATGGGTGCGGGGTGCGGCAGGGGGCTCAGAGCAGGGGGTTGGGGTGTGCAGGGGGCTCAGGGCAGGGGGTTGGGGTGCAGGAGGGGTGCGAGGTTCAGGCAGGGGTCTTAGGGCAGGGAGTTGGGGGGCAGGGTGCAGGAGGGGTTCGGGCTCCAGCCCGGCGCCGCTTACCTAAAGTGGCTCCAGGGTGGCAGCGACGCACACTGGGGCCAGGGCAGGCTCCTGCACGCCTAGCCCTGGCCCTATGCCACGCTGCTCCAGGAAGCACTGTGGCCCCTGGGGGATGAGGGTGGAGGGCTCCGTGTACGCTGCCCTTGCCGCGCCTCCAGGTACCTCCCCCGAAGCTCCCATTGGCCGTGGTTCCCCGTTCCCGACCAATGGGAGCTGCGGGGGCCAGTGCCTGGAGGCAAGGACAACGTAGGGATGTGGTGCCGGCCGCTTCTGAGAGCGGTGCGGGGCCCACGGCGCCACGGGGGGCAATCCCTCGGGCCAGATCCAAAGCCCTGAGGGGCTGGATCTGGCCCGCGGGCCGTAGTCTGCCCACCCCTGATCTAAGAGACTGCCAAACAAGGTTTCTTCCCCCCCCCCCCGCTAAATATTCTCTCCAGCTAAAGGGAAACACTACCTTTGTAAAAGCAGCAAAGAATCCTGTGGCACCTTATAGACTAACAGAGGTTTTGCAGCATGAGCTTTCGTGGGTGAATACCCCTTGCATCCGAAGAAGTGGGTATTCACCCACGAAAGCTCATGCTGCAAAACGTCTGTTAGTCTATAAGGTNACTGGACAACAGGAGATGGATCACTTGATAATTGCCCTGTTTTGTCTATTCCCTCCAAAGCCTCTAGAACTGGCCACTGTCAAAAGACAGGATACTGGGCTAGATGAACCCTTGTTTTGACAAAGCATAGCCATTCTTACAAAAAACATGTTCTGCCTAGCAATAGGCTGTAATTTAAAGTTTCCAGTTGTGAGCTCTAACCTCTGTCAAATACAGCAGCATGATCACTTTTCAACCAGGCTGAAAAGTAACCGCTTCATCCGTACTGTGAAATAATGTTTTTTTACCCAGTAGCCTTGCTGTGTTTATTACAATCCAAAAGGAAAAATAGCATTCACTGGGCTTGGGGTCCATTTTTAAGTGGCAAAGAATCCTGTGGCACCTTATAGACTAACAGAGGTTTTGCAGCATGAGCTTTCGTGGGTGAATACCCCTTGCATCCGAAGAAGTGGGTATTCACCCACGAAAGCTCATGCTGCAAAACCTCTGTTAGTCTATAAGGTGCCACAGGATTCTTTGCTGCTTTTACAGATCCAGACTAACACGGCTACCCCTCTGATACTTGACACTACCTTTGTAGCCTTCTGGAAGAGGAGGGATGACTTAAGCTGCTTGCTCCTTCATGTTCATTCTTCAGAAAGGGGCTGTTCTCCCCTATCCACAAAGATCTTTTTCCTGTAGCAGTGGGATTCTGACCTAGTCTACTACACAAATTAGATCCATGCTCAGAGTTGTGAAAACTTTCACACCCTGAGTGCTGTGGTTAGGTCGACCTAACCCCTGGTGTAGGTGCAGCTTCTGTTGATCTAGGTACTGCCTCTTGGAGAAGTGAGTTTACTAAAGTGACAGAAAAATCCCTTTCGTTGATGTAGGATGTGTCTACAGTATGGCGCTGTGGCAGCACAGATGCACCGCTGTGCTGTAGTGTAGACATACTGTCTGACTCCATGTGGTGTGAGTTCTGTACTGCACTACTATATATATATATATATATATATATATGTATGTGCAGGTTTTCCCAGAACACTGCCCATCAGCTCTTCCCTATTCAGCAGGATTTTCCACAGCCTAGCTGAAGCACTGTCACATTTAGAAAGTTTACTCAAATTCTTGATTATGGCAACTTTTGATTTTTTTAAAGCATTAAATAGAGTTAGCAGTTAAGAAAAGTTCTGTTTTATGCTCAGGTCTAAATGGGCTTCTTTTTAAACTGCAGACTTCTGATAGGTTTAGTCCTCATTGAGGACAAGTTTCTGATGTGTACTACAAATTGAAATCATATAAATGGAAATGAATCACATTCATTCAATGATCACACATTCAAAAACATACATGCTGGGTGTCTATTTGAATTGAATTAAACATGAAAAGATATGTGCATGTGTAGGGCTTGCAGGATTGGTCCTTCCCTGTATCTGTGCTCAAATCTGACACTGTACATACATATATTTGCAGTAAATGCTCAAAATTTGCATTTATCTGAATGTGATTGTGTTTGTGATTTCACAATTAATATGTCCTTACATAGTACATGAATTCATTCTCTTCTCCCTCCCCCAAGCCTAAGGAAAATAAAACACAAAATATTACATGAATGCAATATTTCATTATAATAAAGCATAAAATTAACCCCATCTGCAGTAATGCAAATTTTACCTAAATCAAGGGACATACTTCCATATTTTATAGGAATGATTACTTTGGATTTCCAGATGTATGTGATTTTAAAATCCAACCATAGCACTATGCGTTTAATAAAGACAAACTAAATTGAGTTCTTTTAGAGTTTTTCCTGATTTTTTTGATGTTTTGGGTGATGCACTTGTTTACTGTTTGAAATTTGAACACTTCACCTAGGGACTGCATTCTGGCTAGGTCCCTATAGCTTTCTCTCTTTGTTGTGCTCCTTTCTGTTTGTGATTCATTCAGTTGACTCTGGTTCAGAACAAGGATACATACAATTTGTTTTATTACCTAACCAAATTGAAATTGTTTCCCTGGTGCCATTTTTCCTTTTACAAAATCTAGCGGACACTAAAGATTTCCAACAGAAGTTACTCTCCCTAGCAGACAAATCATCACAGATGTGATGAGGTAGTTCAGTTACTCAGCCCTTTGTTTTTTCCTCAATGTATATTTAGTGGAGAGAACTAGAAATCATGAAAACTTGACAGTTTTTCTCCTCCACACTTGATCTGAACAAACCCTCAGATGATTATTTTAGTCTAAATTTATTTTCTGCTTGTAATTGTTTTGTGCATCACAGCTAAGATGACATTAGCTTTACACATTATTGGTATCCAAATGGTGTAACTTCTTGATCACTTGTATTCCCTTAGTGTTGCTCTCTGGTATCTAGTATTTTTTGAAACAACCAGTATGTTATCTTGCCTGTTTCTTTTGATTTCTCCTTCTGCTACCCTATGAGATTCTAGTTAATTAGCCTACTGGGGTAGTGATGGATCGGGGATCGGTTTATCGCATCTAGTGTAGACGCGATAAATCGATGGCTCTGCCGTCGACTCCTGTACTCCACCGCGGCGAGAGGTGGAAGCGAAGTTGACGGGGGAGCGGCGGCAGTCGACCCTGTGCTGTGAGGACGCGAGGTAAGTCGACCTAAGATACGTCGACTTCAGCTACGCTATTCTCGTAGCTGAAGTTGCGTATCTTAGGTTGATTCCCCCCCCGAGTGTAGACCAGGCCTCAGGAAAAGCCTAATGCTGCAGGAAGAAGTAGTGATTCAGTAGGTGGCGCTCTTTGAGTCAGTATTAATTAAATTCCCCAAACTTGATGACTCTCTATTTTTTTAAAGTGTTCCTGTCTCAGTGTGATGTGGCTTTATTCTCTTTTCATTCAAGTCTTTCCTTAAAGCACGTTTTTCAAAAAGGGCTGTGGTTTATGAGCCTTCTACAGAAAAGTGTTACCAAACAGGTAACTGGAAATCATAAACATTGAAGTTAAAGTGGAAGGGGATGGGAGCAGGAAATCCAAACAGAAATTGTGGAATTAGCAAGATGGGTGGAGGATGTCATTGTTCTGTCAAGTTGCTTTTTGCTCCTCCCTCCCCTCCCTGCTCCCCTCTCCTTCCCTACTTTGTATGTTTTGTATTTAAATTGGGGATTTTCAAATTGTTTCCCAGTGTGGATCATATCTTAATAGAGAATCAGAGTCATAGAATTGTAGGACTGGAAGAGACCTCTAGAGGTCATCTAGACTAGCCCCCTGCACTGATGGCAGGACTAAGTATTATCTAGACCCTCCCTGACAGGTGTTTGTCTAACCTGCTCTTAAAAATCTCCAAAGATGGAGATTCCACAACCTCCCTAGGCAATTTATTCCAGTGCTTAACCACCCTGACAGTTGGGAAATTTTTCCTAATATCCAACCTAAACAGCCCTTGCTGCAATTTAAGCCTATTACTTCTTGTCCTAGCCTCAGAGGTTAAGGAGAACAATTTTTCTCCCTCCTCGTAACAACCTTTTCTGTACATGAAAACTGTTAGCATGTCCCCGCTCAGTCTTCTCTTCTCCAGACTAAACAAACCCAATTTTTTCAGTCTTCCCTCATAGGCCATGTTTTCAAGACCTTTAATCATTTTTGTTTCTCTTCTCTGGACTTTCTCCAGTGTGTCCACATATTTCCTGAAATGTGATGCCAAGAACTGGACACAATACTCCAGTTGAGGCCTAATCAGCGCGGAGTAGAGTGGAAGAATTACTACTTGTGTCTTGCTTACAACTCTCCTGCTAATATATCCCAGAAGGATGTTTGCTTTTTTTTTTTTTTTTTTTTTTTGCAACAGCGTTACACTGTTCACTCATGTTTAGCTTGTGATCCACTTTGACCTCCAGATCCCTTTCTGCAGTACTCCTTCCTAGACAGTCATTTCCCATTTTGTATGTGTGCAACTGATTGTTCCTTCCTAAGTGGAAGACTTTGCATTTGTCCTTATTGAATTTCATCCTATTTACTTCAGACCATTTCTTATTTGTCCAGATTATTTTGAAGTTTAATCCTATCCTCCAAAGCACTTGCAGCCTCTCCCAGCTTGATATCATCTACAAGCTTTGTAAGTGTACTCTTTATGCCATTATCTAAATCGTTGATGAAGACATTGAACAGAACCAGAACTGATCCCTGTGTGACTCCACTCAATATGCCCTTCCAGCTTGACTGTGAACCACTGGTAACTACTCTCTGGGAACACTTTTCCAGCCAGTTATGCACCCACCTTATAGTAGCTTCATTTAGCTTGTATTTCCCTAGTTTGTTTATGAGAAAGTCATGTGAGACAGTATCAAAAGCCTTACTGAAGTCAAGATATACCACATCTACTGCTTCCCCCTATCCACAAGGCTTGTTAACCTTTCAAAGAAAGATATTAGGTTGGTTTGATGTGCTTTGTTCTTGAGAAATCCATACTTACTGTTACCTATCACCTTATTATCTTCTAGGTGTTTGCAAATTGATTGTGTAATTATTTGCTGCATTAGCTTTCTGTGGACTGAAGTTAAGCTGACTGGTGTGTGATTCCCCGGGCTCTCCTTATTTCCCTTTTTATAGATTGGCACTATATTTGCCATTTTCCAGTCCTATGGAATCTCTCCCATCTTCCATGAGTTTTCGAAGATAATCGCTAATGGCTCAGATATCTCCTCAGTCACCTCCTTGAGTATTCTAGGATATATTTCATCAGGCCCTGGTGACTTGAAGACATCTACCTTGTCTAAGTAATTTTTAACTTTTTCTTTCCCTATTTTAACCTCTAATCCTACCTCATTTTCACTGCCATTCGCTATGTTTGACGTCCAATGAAAGACTGACTTGTGAACACCTTTTCTCTTATTCGTCATTGAGCAGACCACGTCTCCTCCCATTCATAATCACATAACATCACTTATGTATACAGTTACATATACAGCAATTGGTACATGCAATATTAAAGTTAAGGAACTGTTTTGTATACTTCAGCTATCTTTAATGCAATAAGTATTTTGTTCTTTTTGAAAAAAGTAAATTACATTATTGTCTTCTGCTCATTTGATCTCCCCTTCCCATCTTATCCTTTCATCTCTCTGCCTGCTCCCAGGCTTCTCTACTGGCTTGTCCTCCTCTCCTGCACCCCTAAGGCAAAAGGACAGACCACTTTTTTGAAATGCAAATAAGGAATACAGTACTATCTAGTAGTTAGACCTGGGTACTGAAAGTCAAGAGAACTAGGTTCTAATGCTGGCTCTCACATAGTGTCACATTAGGCAAGTCATTTCACTTCTTTGTGCCTCAGTTTCCTGATCTGTAAGATGAGGATAATACTCATTCATACCTCACAAAAATGTCTGTGAAACACTTTGAGATCCTTGGATGTAAGGCTCTGTGTAAGTATTCTTTATTATTATTGTCTTGTGTTAATGTATTATTAATCTCATTCCTCAAGTTAAAGCAGGGGTCTCAAACTCAATTTGCCTTAGAGCCAGTGCCAGTCCTCAAATCCTCCCAGTGAGCCAGTAATGTCACTGAAGATGGTGTTCAGAAAAGAAAACATTTTATATTGTATTTTTTATTTTGAATTTCTTAGAAATAATAACGCTGTCATACAACTTTATACAATTCTTTGCCTACCAGAGAGTTTTCAGTGTTTGCCAGACACCTGGCAATGTTTCAGTTCTGTCAGTTTGTTGATGTTTGGCCTCCGTGATTGAGTAGTTGAAACCTTCAGGATTGCAGCAAGGTGTGCATCAGATAGTTGTGTTCAGTATTTTGACTTGTTTATATTCATTGTGAAAAAAAGTGATGCTACCTCCATGGCTGACTCTGCCCGGCAACTAATGATGCTGCCTCCATGGCTGACTCTGCCCAGCAACTAATGATGATATCTCTGTCCCTCTCCCCCAGCCAATGGGAGCTACGGGGGGCGGTGTCTACAGCAGACATGATCTGCAGCATGTCTGCCTGCGTCTCTCCTCCCGTATCTCCGCGGGCCGCAGTGGGAAGGTTCTCGGGCCACAGATGGCCCGCAGGCCGGGAGTTTGAGACCCCTGAGTTAAAGCTTCAAAAATTATCGCCTTCCTTAGTTTTGGGCCCAGTTGTGACTCTTCTAGGCTACTATAGATATTTGTAGTAAGCAAATAATAATTCACTGAGCTTTCTCCTCTATTTCCACTTCCATGAGGAAGCAGCATGTATAAATTCTAAGCATCGAAGTAAACAATACAATATCTGATATTAGCTGACAAACATGTCACGGTTTTCCATGGTGCATCTATCCCTGATTCAGCTTCACTCTTTTTTCCCCACTGTACAGGTTCAAACTACCCTATTCTAAGTTTCATACCATTTATTTGAGATTAGTGTGTCTCAAGAGAATAATGTACCTGGAGAATAAAAATTTCAGTTACTTCAGTTTTTGCCCCAAAGGGAGAACTCAGATATGCTTCATCTTTCTATATTCTCTTTGTTTTTTATGTTGTTGTTTTTGCATTATTTTGGGGCTGTCAGAGTTTTGGGGTAATTGTACCTTTGACTCTCCTATTGTCCCCCAGTTTGATCTGTGCAAAGAATGCCCTTTCAGGCCTCTTACCCACATTCCTCTCCCTCCTGACCACAAGTTTAGGCTTGAAGTCCCTTTGCATGTTGCTGTGATTCTCCCAGCAGGTCTGACTAAGGCCTGATCTACACTAACAAGGTAAGTCGATCAAAGTTACACTAGTTAAGTTACATAAGATACATAACTTAAGTCGACATAGCTTAGATCGACTTGCAGCGGTGTCTGCACGGTGCTATGTCGACGGGAGACGCTCTCCCATTGACTTACTGCGTCTTCACCAGACCTGCTAATTGATGCCTGCTGCATCGATCGCAGCAGCGCCAATTTAGCCCGTAGTGAAGACAATCCCCAAAGTTCGGCACCTGTGCTTTGTTTTCTGTCCAAGGGCTATGAACAGTGTGTGCCAGCAGTTACAAATAACCAAACAGCTCTTTCAAAACAGAGTACATTTATTTTAGGATAAAAGTCTTACAGAGAAAACATACAAAAATAAAAAGGTCTAATCGCATATTTGAACTTACCAGTGGCATATGCTGCCAGGGTTAATTGATTTAAATCATGATTGAAATCACCAAGTGGAAAACCTTGATTTTTTTTTTAAAATCAACTTTTCCATTTGTACTTCAGTTATTTTCTCTGAAAGGTGCATTCTCATTGGTTGATCTAATCATTAAAACTTGTCGATTTACTAAATATAGTCTTTATACAAGTTTTGGTAATCTTTTTGCTACGTAGGTGGGCACACTGTAACTATATATATTTATATAAGCAATTATATAGCTTAATATTTTCAGATTCTTATTGTACATTTTTAGTGGGTTAGAAAATGGTGAATGATACATTGCTTATCTATTAGATTTGTGTCAAGTTACATTAGGATAGTTACTGGAATTTAATTAAACACACAGAACAGCATATAACATTTATATAAAGCAAAACCTTAAATGTTTTGAATACATAAACTTCTCTTATCAAAACATGTTTAATATTCACAACTAAATAATTTATTAAAGGAACAGAGTAGTCAATTGTAGTCAATGAATTAAACTGATTATTTCAGGTCAGCGTGGAAAAATTTTCAAATATGCCTAAGTGAAAGTGACTGGAGCTTACTACGGTTCTACTCGCCTCAGTCTCTTGAAAATGAGACAGTATTCTAAGTTACTTAGGCTGTTCTTCAAATTTTTAAATCTAGTAGATCTCATCCCCTCCTTCCTCCTGGAAGAGAGAGACAAGTTCTTCTTTGAGTGCTGGTCCCTATGTGTATTACAATGTGGGTACGCATGTGCTCCACGCACCTGGAGTGAGAGAATTCCTGAAAGCCGTGTATGTTGGTCTGCACATGTGCCACTGCTCTCCTCATGCCTCCAATTGAGGAAATAAAGGGTGGAGGGGACTGACCACCTCTCCAGTTCCTTCTTACCACTGCATGGCCTGTGTCAGAGCTTTGTCTTCATTTATTCTTCTATCTGTAAATACATGTGTACCTATTTTGTAAATAGTTTTAGAATTTTATCTGATAATTTTTAGCTAAGTTTTTATGGTTGGATGGATCGATAAATAGTTTCCCTCTCCAGGGGAATCCTCGTGTTCCTCCTCCTCCTTCCCCCGGTACCCTGTTATGGGTACTGGAATATGCCCAGGACTAGGCTTCAAAATCTGTGCCTCTTGTCCATGCTCCTTGATCAGCAACCATCAGCACTGCCTGTACTGCTTCAGGGAAGCGCATGTCATGCCAAGGTGCATGTTCTTTCCCCGGCCATACCTGTGAAGGATTGGAACTTGATAAGACTATGAGGCTGCATTTGGCTCCAGGCCAGGGGACGACACCTCCCCTCCCCTTCCCTCGTCTACCCACCACCCCCAGTACGTCAGCCTGACTCAGTAAGGACTGCATCTCCTGCCGTGAGGTCCAACTTAGGAGCGAGGGAACCTACCCCCACAAATCCCCCTTTGGGGTTTTGTTGGGAGGGTAGGGAGCATTTTCATAAACATGATAGCAAATCCTCCTCTAAATCCACTTCAAAAAAGTTGTATTTAGTCCTGCCTAAGTCAAACAAGTCTTCCTGCTCAGCCCATGAGGACTTAGAACGTCCCAAGTCTCAGGGTCACAACAAGAAAACCCACAAATCCAGGACTCTGTCAGTACTATGCTGTGCTCTGGTGGCAGCACTACCTCTGGCACCCACTAAGCCTAAGCTCCGAGAACCAACAGCACTGACAAAAAGGCAACCATCAAGAGCCTCCGCCATCGACGGTACTGGCTCTGCCTTGCCCTAGTGTGGTACAAACAGTAACTGCTCCAGTCCCTCCGGTTCGGGCAGACAGGATCTCTTGCACTCCATGGAGAACAGAATGTGATGCTCCACCTGATGACCTTTTTGCTCTCCTGGATCCCCAATCTCCACCTTCATCAGGTCCGTCCCTTACAAGAGAGATCCTGACCACACCAGAAGATGCAACTTATGGAAGGAGTCTGGCTCCTAGTCCATATTGAGCATTGGTTTCCCTCCAGCGTGACCATTGGTACGGTCGATGGATACAGCATTGGGGACTATGGGAACCGCACCACCTTGCAGAGTTGGCATGATCTACTAGGGCAGGGGTAGGCAACCTATGGCATGGGTGCCGAAGGCGGCACGCGAGCAGATTTTCAGTGGCACTCACACTGCCTGGGTACTGGCCACCAGTCCAGGGGGCTCTGCATCTTAATTTAATTTTAAATGAAGCTCCTTAAACATTCTGAAACCTTATTTACTTTACATACAACAATAGTTTAGTTATATATTCCAGACTTACAGAAAGAGACCTTCTAAAAACATTAAAATGTATGATTGGCACGCAAAACCGTAAATTAGAGTGAATAAATGAAGCCTCGGCACACCACTTCTGAAAGGTTGCCGACCCCTGTACTAGGGGGTCAGCCCACCTTTCCTCTCCAAGAGGACAGCCAGAGCTTCCTCCTGACCCCATGGAAGATGAAGAGTATGAGTCAGATCCGGCAGTTCCGCTAGTACTGATGAGATTGTCTTTGTCATCTCCTGATGAAGCAGTTGCCCCAGTGTCTCCATCTCCCCCTAATGACCCAAGGCAATTCATAGAACTGTTACATGGGATTGCAGGGGAGCTACAGATCTCCCTTCAGGAAGTTCAGGATCCCAAACACAAACACACAGACGTCCTCTATTCCTGTGTTTCCAGCCAAGTAGCACTTCTTGTTAGTGATGCTATTTTGGAACCAGCTAGAACAGTCTGGCATACCCCTGCTATTTGTGCCACTGCCCATAAGGGGGTGAAAAAATGTTATTTTGTCTCAGCCAAAGGGGTGGAATTTCTTTTTTCTCATCTTGCTCCTAATTCTTTGGTCATCCAGGCTGCCGTTGAGAGATTTAGTCGATAAAGAGGGTAAATGACTCGACTTATGGGGCAGGAAGATATTCACTTCTACTTGCCTTCATAGAATAGAATCGAATCAGAATAGAATATCAGGGTTGGAAGGGACCTCAGGAGGTCATCTAGTCCAACCCCCTGCTCAGAGCAGGACCAATCCCCAACTAAATCATCCCAGCCAGGGCTTCGTCAAGCCTGACCTTAAAAGCCTCTAAGGAAGGCGATTCCTCCCTAGGTAACCCATTCCAGTGCTTCACCACCCTCCTAGTGAAAAAGTTTTTCCTAATATCCAACCTAAACCTCCCCCACTTCAACTTGAGACCATTACTCCTTGTTCTGTCATCTGGTACCACTGAGAACAGTCTAGATCAGGGGTCGGCAACCTTTCAGAAGTGGTGTGCCGAGTCTTCATTTATTCACTCTAATTTAAGGTTTCACGGGCCAGTAATACATTTTAACGTTTTTAGGTCTCTTTCTATAAGTCTATAATATATAACTAAACTATTGTTGTATGTAAAGTAAATAAGGTTTTTAAAACGTTTAAGAAGTTTCATTTAAAATTAAATTTAAATGCAGAGCCCCCCGGACCGGTGGCCAGGACCCGGGCAGTTTGAGTGCCACTGAAAATCAGCTCGCGTGCCGCCTTCAGCACACATGCCGTAGGTTGCCTACCCCTGGTCTAGATCCATCCTCTTTGGAACCCCCTTTCAGGTAGTTGAAAGCAGCTATCAAAACCCCCCCCCCCCCTTCTTCTCTTTTGCAGACTGAACAATCCCAGTTTCCTCAGCCTCTCCTCATAAGTCATGTGCTCCAGCCCCCTAATCATTTTTGTTGCCCTCCGCTGGACTCTTTCCAATTTTTCCACATCCTTCTTGTAGTGTGGGGCCCAAAACTGGACACAGTACTCCAGATGAGGCCGCACCAATGCTGAATAGAAGGGAACGATCACGTCCCTCAATCTGCTGGCAATGCCCCATCTTATACAGCCCAAAATGCCGTTAGCCTTCTTGGCAACAAGGGCACACCATCGACTCATATCCAGCTTCTCGTCCACTGTAACCCCTAGGTCCTTTTCTGCAGAACCGCTGCCTAGCCATTCGGTCCCTAGTCTGTAGCCGTGCATGGGATTCTTCCATCCTAAGTGCAGGACTCTGCACTTGTACTTGTTGAACCTCATCAGATTTCTTTTGGCACAATCCTCTAATTTGTCTAGGTCCCTCTGTATCCTATCCCTACCCTCCAGCGTATCTACCACTCCTTCCAGTTTAGTGTCATCTGCACTGTTTAGCCAAACTGGTCGCCTGCCATATTTACTATTCTTTCTACACATCGGGATGGTTTTAGTCATGTTGAATTGGAATGTTCCCCTTTTCAAAACTTTTCCCAGGGGGATGGATGAAAAAATGAGTTGATGATCTTGGTCCAATTCTTAATGGACAGTTCTCCTAAAAGGAGAAGAAGAAAAAAGTTGGAGAGGGGCATTCACTCCCACTTGTTGGAAGAGGGCAATGAATGAGTGGGCTTTGGAGACTCCTACCTTGCATTGATTTCAATGGAAGTTAGGAGCCTATCTACCTTTGTGGATCTGGCCCTGAATTCTCTTTTTCCTACAGTTGATTCCTCCCTGGTTATGGGTGGGGGGAATGTGGAGGAAGGAAATCTGCAGTGCCACTACTCGATCTATAGACAAAGGAACCCAGTCTTCAAGGCTGGCAGGCTGACACATTTATAAATAATAAAATAACTTCAAAAAGTAACAAATTTCACCATAGACATAGGAGGTTTAAATTAAACGGAGAATCACAAACACTGCACTTTTGTTCCATCTTACTCTGTTCATTACATGTATCTTTAACACATGCCCTTGTTACTGATCTATTCTAGTACCATTCAGAACACCCAGCTAATTAGCCATACTTAACATATCTAAATAAAATCAATATCTCTCACATGTAATCCTTCGTTAATTTGTACTATTTTGCTCATGTCTCATTACACTTTTTTGATTATCCTCCTAAGGGCAGTGTGTGTCCCATACTCAAGACTATTCATTTCAAGTGGGATTAATAAAACTCCCCTTTACTGAAGATGTATATTATAATACCAAATTGTAACCTTTTCAAAATCTAAATTTTAAATAAAAGGCCCCTTATTTAATTATCAAACAGCTGCTGGAATGTGTTTGTTTTTATTCAAAACCATTGTCAAGTACCCTAGTGTTGCTTCTTCTAATGACTGATTAATATGAATAATGGAACATATACATACAGGATGAAATTAATTTCCTCTGCCCTAGCACAAATCCCAAGCAAACTGCCATGTAGGGGTGTTTGGAATGGACTTCAGCCCCAACCAATAGTAGCCAAAGCATGGAGCAGCTTCTCATTGTATCTGTTGCTGTGCTTCCGGCATCTGGACTGAACAGGAGCTGTGACCGTTGCACACACTGCCATGCGGAGATTCATGGCCACTGGTCTATTTAATTGTGATTCAGTGGCCTTGTCCTGGCCTACCCCTGAAGTCCTTATGCATGGGTTACACAGAATAATCACTCCACTGGTTTCAGAGGGTAGAGAGTCACCCTTTTCACCTACTTTGTCGCTGCCCTTCCCCTGTGCAGCAGAACAGCTGCTGCAACAACTGTTCTGCTGTGTTACCGGTTTTAAGTGGCCCCTGTTGTTATGGGTGAATTTCATCCACACTGCAGTAATGCTTTAGAGAATGATTTTATTGCATCGATTGCCTGCTGTCAGTTGAGCATATGAAAGTTTGATTTAAAAAAACTGTTCAGTAATGTCTATGAATGCTTAAAAGTTTAAATAAATATTTTCATCTTGTTTTGAGTGACACGAATAATTTTCTTAGAAGCTGTTTGCCTTTATTTTAGCAACATTGTTCCATGCACAAGCAATAGGTAGCACAGCACAGGTTTTCAAAACGATACTATTAGCCTTTTACAAATACTGATGCTTTTAAACTGGTTTCAATCAACAGCTTTGGAACAGCTATTTTCAAGGAAGAGACCCCTGTGTTGTACACCCACAGTTGTTCAGTACCAAGGAACAACCACGTCATGTATATATTTCAGTGATCTGATTTCCTGGAAGACTTGAGGAAGGCAAACTGTGTGGAAATTTTGGCTCTATTGTTACGTCTCCAGAGATAAGATTTCTGAAATTAATTCGTGAAGTGGCTTTTTTTTAAATGGTGCTGAAGAAATGTGGGTGTATGGTGCTGGTGGCATCTCTCTTTAAAATTAGCCATTTGGGCAAGCTGGCTTTTGTTAAAGGGGCCATTGAGCACTTAAAGCCCCAAATTAAATTTGCTATTCTTAAAAGTGAAGTGGGTGGAAGTGGGTTGTGATTTACATCCCAGGAGAGTGAACTCTTCCATTTATTCACAGACTGGATGTGGGGTGTAGATGCTTAAGTTTCCCAATGCTGTTTGCCATTGTGTCCCAACACTAACCTGGGGCGAACACCATTAAGGGCGAGAGGGGAATTCACTCTTTATGATCCATTCAGACTTCATTGTGTCAGTTAAAACTATGGCCAACGATGTAATGAGAGTCTAATGCAGGAGTAGGCAACCTATGGCACACAAGCTGATTTTCAGTGGCACTCACACTGCCCAGATCCTGGCCACCGGTCCAGGGGACTCTGCATTTTAATTTAATTTTAAATGAAGCTTCTTAAACATTTTGAAACCTTATTTACTTTACATACAACAATAGTTTAGTTATATATTATAGACTTATAGAAAGAGACCTTCTAAAAAGGTTAAAATGTATCACTGGCACGCGAAACCTTAAATTAGAGTGAATAAATGAAGACTTGGCACACCACTTCTGAAAGGTTGCCAACCCCTGGTCTAATGTATTGGTGGCTTTTGTGATACAGACCTATGTCCATTGGGAACTAGTCTGAGACCTTAAACTCATTTCATATAGGCCAGCAGTCAGCCATTGGATAGCAACAAATTTAATTTGTTAGCAGTTTGAGGCATATCTGAACATGTGACCTACAATTGAAAGGATCTTTATGCCATTATTGATCCCTGAATGCCTTTCATCAAGGTTGCCTCATGTTTATGCCTGAATCGATGGCTTGCCAGGAGCATGAGAATCACATAACTTGTGTATGCATTTACATATTTTTATTATTAAAAATAAACAGAACCATCAAATGTGCTTGAACTTTTGAAATTCTTTGTTAGATGAACTGAAAATACTTGTTATGAATGCCAATTTGAGAGAAATTAAAATGTAAACAAACAACGTAAGTGAAAAATAGATTCCACTTTAAAGTTTTTCAGATCTAATAAATATAAGATGCAATTAGTTACATAGGTAAGAACATGTTTATTTAATGAGTTCCAACCTAAGTCTCCTTTCAAGCTTGATTTTTGTTTTACTGCATTTATTACATGAAATTCAGTTGTTTTTTTTTCATTTTAAGCATCAGGATAAATTCTCAACCTTTGTATTAGACTAACTCTTATTTTATAGTTATAGAATCTAAATGACTGAATTTCATGTATTTGTCTTTGATGACAAATCTTCATTCTGGAGTGGGATCTGCCAAGATTGAATGCCTTACCTCGCATGTTGGGGTACAGAGACCCTCTATGAAATTGCTATAGCATTCTTTGCCATTCATATGGAGTGCAAATGGCAAATACCCCACAGTGTATGCAGATCTAAGCATCTAAGTACAACTTTCCAAGTGAAGACCAGGAATAGATTATGTATGACTATGGAAATGTCTATAAAAATGATTCACTGGAAGATTTCTAGTTATATTGTGCCCCTAAAAAAATTATTGTAATTCTTCTACAAGGAAGGATCTCATATGTAGTAGTTTTTGTGTCTCATTGGTTCTACTCCTTTACCAATCTGTTCCCTGTTTCAGTAGAACCTGAGTTATGAACACCTCGAATGGACGTTGTTCGTAACTCTGAACAAAATGTTATGGTGGTTCTTTCAAAAGTTTACAACTGAACATAGACTTAATACAGCTTTGAAACTTTACTATTTAAAGAAAAATGCTGCTTTTAATGATTTTAGTTTAAATGAAACAAGCACAGAAATAGTTTCCTTACTTTGTCAATTTTGTATTTTATACTTTCCCTTTATATTTTTTTAGTAGTTTACATTTAACACAGTCTCTGCTGCTGCCTGATTGCATACGTCTAGTTCCAAATGAGGTGTGTGGTTAACTGGTCAGCTCATAACTCTGGTGTTCGTATCTCTGAGGTTCTACTGTACTTCATTATTAAATAATCCCTGACACACAAACTTTATTAAAGGCCAATTAAGTGTGAAGCAGGTTAGAAAAGCTGTATGTAAGCAGGCCTGGCAGTGCCACTCCGCAGGCAGTTTCAGACAGAGGTACTCCTTTATCTGGCCTGTTCCAACATGTCATGTGTCATGGAGTAGTTGGGTGGGAGAGAGAGGACTTCTCCCTGAAGCTGCCCTAGAAATGGAGCTACCTGCTCTACAGCTATCTTCTTTAGACAGCAAAGCACAGGTGGAGAGAATGAGCATAGACCTGACAAGCCAAAGATGGCTTGGGGATGTGGCATTATTATAAGAGGTTTATGGTTGAGGGTGGGGTGATGGGCAGAGATGACCTCTTTGAAATACTCCGGTGGTGGTGTGAAATATGGAATGAGCAGTGATTGGTGGTTAAGGAGGATGGCGATGCCATGCATAATTCCCTATTGCTGCACTCCTTTGGACCCTCAATTAGTACTTCTAACACTCAATCGGGGTGCTCCATGCCATGCTGAAGCTGTGAAGCATTGGTTCTCTCTTTTTTGAAGATCATTGCCTGCTGCTGAGGAGGCCTGTATCTGATGGAGCTGAGGAGTTACATCACTGAAGTCAGAGTGAGGAGATGGGAATGGCTGTGGCAGACTATGGAGGAGAGAAAATGGGGGAATATTGGGAATTTGGAAGGACATCCCTTCACTGATCCTAAGCGTGGATAAGGGGACACGTTTCATCTTCCACAAGCTGGAATCTCATTCCTGCAAGTTTTGTTGGAGCTGTTTGTTCCTCAGAAAACAACCAAAGGGAGTTGTTGGAGGGAAAATCTGCTTCAGTAGTGGAGTTCATGGTGTCACTCTAGAGTTGTGTCCAGTTGCTGGTGTGCCCATCTCTTCAGGTATAGTCAGAGGAGCCAGGGAGAAGAGAAGAACAGCATCTGAATATGGCTCCAGAGCAGAGCTGTGAACTCCACTGCAGAGTCAGTTACAAGCTTTTTCTCCTTGGTTATAATTGACTGTCTTAGTGTGGAGGTGTTTATCCTCCTCATCCTCCCCCAACCCATTTCCCATAAATCTTAATTAAGAGACTAGGTCCGTTTCATCCCTGGAATAATTCTTTACTGGAGTTACTCCGGAGGTGAATTTGGCCCTGAATGTTTAGATAAAGTGTAAGTTTCTGTAGGAGTTGCAATTTCCCCCCTCTTTCTGGGACTTTCTTTAGACGTTTTTCCACAAGGGTACTTTATAAGATTCCACAAGGTCATTGAGAGCTTGTGTTTGCGTTTTTATCTTACCAGTATGAAGCATCTACTCTGCTAACCCCTGATATATCAAGTGACTTTTTTTGTTCCTACTGTCGGTTGCAGAGAAAAGTCAGGCTTGCTCGACCCTGAATAAGTTAGTAAATGCTACTACAGAGCTTCACTGTCCCTCCCTACCTTTCAGCTGAAATGTTATGTGGCAGACTTACTTATCTCTTTAGAAGCAAAGACAATCACTTCAGATATTGAAAGAGAAACTGAAGCCACAAAAGAACACACAAACCATCCCTGTCCATATGACCAGTAGCTCTAAATTAACATTGTTTTTGAGAACTGTTTCACAGACATTTAATGTAAATGAACTGCTCTCAGAATCGGTGTAACACATCTGCATTATCTTTTCCAGGACTTAGGTCAGCCAGAACTCTTGCTTTGAGATTGAGCCTACTAGGGAGAGAATCAGATTCAAACAGTGCTATTTCCTTTTTGTTTTGGGAACATAGTCTACATGGCGTGCTGCATCAGAAGCCATTTATGTTGCATCTTTTCACAGTAGCTCAGTCCTATTGATTTTTGCTCTCACTCATTCAGCTAGTGCCAGGGGTTTGGTGGCACGGTGCTGTTGGTGGACAGTTTCTTCACCTACTCTTGAGGATGGGATGAATTCTTTTTTTCACTGCTGAGCCATGAAATGACCACTTTGCATTTTGCAGTCTCTTTGCAGCCCTGGGTACCAGTTGTCACTCATCTGGCAGCTCTATTACTCAAGCCCTGGCTCAGCCTGAATGTCACACATTTGGCTAAATCCAGCAGTTCTCAAGCTGTGGGTCGGGTCCCCATTTTAATGGGATCGCCAGGGCAGGCATTAGACTTGCTGAGGCCTGGGGCCGAAGCCCGAGCCCTACCGCCCAGGGCCAAAGCCCAAGCCCCACTGCCTGGGGCCAAAGCCCGAGGGCTTCAGCCCTGGGCGGTGGGGCTTAGGCTTCAGCTTCAGCCCTGGGCAGTGGGGCTCAGTTTACAGGCCCACCGCGTGGGGCTGAAGCCCTTGAGCTACGGCTTTGGCCCCCTCCTGCCCGGGCTGTGGGGCTCCGGAGGGCTCAAGCTTCGGTTCTCCCTCCTGGGGTTGTGTAATAGCTTTTTGTTGTCAGAAGGGGATCATGGTGCAATGAAGTTTGAGAACCGCTGGGCCGAGCAATGGGCAGGAGCTGCAGTTGTGCATTCTGGAAATTAGAGACCACCGGGGCAGATGGCTTTTGGACACCCTTGGATGCATGTGTGCTTCCTCTCTGGTTACTGACACTGATGGATTGAAGCAGCAGCAGCAACAAAAGGAGTTGCTGGTAGTGTCTAGTGAAGACAGTAGGTGAGGGGTCTCAGTACTAGCCCCAAGTTTCTGTCTCCCAGCTGAACCTCAGATCCCTTACCCTAGTCCCAGAGAGACCTCAGCCAGACCTTAAACCCCTAGAGACATGCTCCACT
>QXTE01000120.1:3930678-3953611 GCA_003942145.1 Platysternon megacephalum
TGTGCCCATCTCTTCAGGTATAGTCAGAGGAGCCAGGGAGAAGAGAAGAACAGCATCTGAATATGGCTCCAGAGCAGAGCTGTGAACTCCACTGCAGAGTCAGTTACAAGCTTTTTCTCCTTGGTTATAATTGACTGTCTTAGTGTGGAGGTGTTTATCCTCCTCATCCTCCCCCAACCCATTTCCCATAAATCTTAATTAAGAGACTAGGTCCGTTTCATCCCTGGAATAATTCTTTACTGGAGTTACTCCGGAGGTGAATTTGGCCCTGAATGTTTAGATAAAGTGTAAGTTTCTGTAGGAGTTGCAATTTCCCCCCTCTTTCTGGGACTTTCTTTAGACGTTTTTCCACAAGGGTACTTTATAAGATTCCACAAGGTCATTGAGAGCTTGTGTTTGCGTTTTTATCTTACCAGTATGAAGCATCTACTCTGCTAACCCCTGATATATCAAGTGACTTTTTTTGTTCCTACTGTCGGTTGCAGAGAAAAGTCAGGCTTGCTCGACCCTGAATAAGTTAGTAAATGCTACTACAGAGCTTCACTGTCCCTCCCTACCTTTCAGCTGAAATGTTATGTGGCAGACTTACTTATCTCTTTAGAAGCAAAGACAATCACTTCAGATATTGAAAGAGAAACTGAAGCCACAAAAGAACACACAAACCATCCCTGTCCATATGACCAGTAGCTCTAAATTAACATTGTTTTTGAGAACTGTTTCACAGACATTTAATGTAAATGAACTGCTCTCAGAATCGGTGTAACACATCTGCATTATCTTTTCCAGGACTTAGGTCAGCCAGAACTCTTGCTTTGAGATTGAGCCTACTAGGGAGAGAATCAGATTCAAACAGTGCTATTTCCTTTTTGTTTTGGGAACATAGTCTACATGGCGTGCTGCATCAGAAGCCATTTATGTTGCATCTTTTCACAGTAGCTCAGTCCTATTGATTTTTGCTCTCACTCATTCAGCTAGTGCCAGGGGTTTGGTGGCACGGTGCTGTTGGTGGACAGTTTCTTCACCTACTCTTGAGGATGGGATGAATTCTTTTTTTCACTGCTGAGCCATGAAATGACCACTTTGCATTTTGCAGTCTCTTTGCAGCCCTGGGTACCAGTTGTCACTCATCTGGCAGCTCTATTACTCAAGCCCTGGCTCAGCCTGAATGTCACACATTTGGCTAAATCCAGCAGTTCTCAAGCTGTGGGTCGGGTCCCCATTTTAATGGGATCGCCAGGGCAGGCATTAGACTTGCTGAGGCCTGGGGCCGAAGCCCGAGCCCTACCGCCCAGGGCCAAAGCCCAAGCCCCACTGCCTGGGGCCAAAGCCCGAGGGCTTCAGCCCTGGGCGGTGGGGCTTAGGCTTCAGCTTCAGCCCTGGGCAGTGGGGCTCAGTTTACAGGCCCACCGCGTGGGGCTGAAGCCCTTGAGCTACGGCTTTGGCCCCCTCCTGCCCGGGCTGTGGGGCTCCGGAGGGCTCAAGCTTCGGTTCTCCCTCCTGGGGTTGTGTAATAGCTTTTTGTTGTCAGAAGGGGATCATGGTGCAATGAAGTTTGAGAACCGCTGGGCCGAGCAATGGGCAGGAGCTGCAGTTGTGCATTCTGGAAATTAGAGACCACCGGGGCAGATGGCTTTTGGACACCCTTGGATGCATGTGTGCTTCCTCTCTGGTTACTGACACTGATGGATTGAAGCAGCAGCAGCAACAAAAGGAGTTGCTGGTAGTGTCTAGTGAAGACAGTAGGTGAGGGGTCTCAGTACTAGCCCCAAGTTTCTGTCTCCCAGCTGAACCTCAGATCCCTTACCCTAGTCCCAGAGAGACCTCAGCCAGACCTTAAACCCCTAGAGACATGCTCCACTGGGAGTGCCTCCTTCCAATCCCCAGTCCTTCAAAGAGATCCCAGCTGGACCCCAAACAACTGCCCTCCAGGCAGAATCTTGCTTCCCAGACAGACCCTAGCTCCCCTCCCAGATGTCTTCTGTCAACCTACAGTAGCTCTCCCAGATGTCTCAGCCCCTCCCTAACCCAGAAAGAACCCAGCGACACCTAGACAGCAGACATGCACTTCAGCTACCCCAGACACTCTCCAAAAGCACTCCCTCTACCCTACCCGAGCACCCCAATACACTCTGTCTGGATTGGCTTGAGTTTGATGCTTCTCTTCTGGACTAGTGCTTTTCTTGTTTTAGGGAGCAATTTTGTTTCAGTTGAATCTCTGTATAATACACTGCAGGTTTCATTTTACACTTTCATGCTGGTGTGATTGGAACTGGCTGCCTCGCCTGTGAAGCTGTCTCCAGGATTCGCTAGGAGGTTAGACAACTGCACAGATTCCCTCTTTATGCTTGGTATACTATAGAGGAAAAAAGTCACTCCAACCACAAAATAGCTTCATCTGGTGCCTCATCAAGGCAAAAGCCCCGTGACAGCCGTTTTTGCAGGCGCAAGTCAAACTTATTTTTTCCCCAGGAAATACCCTAAACATTTTTCAGGGTCCTAAATTACATATATAAACTGATCTGCAGTCACTTGATGGATTTATATAGCTCCTTTCTTTAATTTTTTTTAATTTGAGTTACACCATTGGTATAAATCCAAGGAATAACACTTAACATTCAATTGATCCAGCATATCTGTTACCCTGCCTCTGGCAGGGCCCAGTACCTGATGCTGCTGAGACAGGGGAGTGCACCCTGTGAATTGCACAATGCTTCATGAATGGGGAAAAAGAATTTCCTGACTCATGCAAGTGATCATCTTATGCACAGAACATGATATTTCATTACTATTTTAGCATGTAAAATTAGAAATGTTATGCACAAATTAACTTTCCCCCTTTGCACCTCCAGCTACAGCATGTGATTCTTAT
The DNA here is from genome assembly GCA_003942145.1 of Platysternon megacephalum. Taxonomy (NCBI): domain Eukaryota; kingdom Metazoa; phylum Chordata; order Testudines; family Platysternidae; genus Platysternon; species Platysternon megacephalum. The sequence goes on from QXTE01000120.1 coordinate 3,933,548, forward strand.
CTCATTAATTTGGGCCAGCAACTATCTGCTTTTACTGATATTGCATAGTACATTACAACTTAAATGGCTCTGTACCTTGAAGGATCATGAAAATCAATTTTTACTTCCTTCTTTAAAAAAATGATTTTAGCCTATTGCTACAACACCACCACGTCCTGGATGGAAGGAAGAGTTGTTAAGCCAAAGCAGCAGTGGGACCCAGATTTCAACTGCCAGCGGGATCTCCTTGGGAGAAGCAATCCGACAGAGATCTGCCGTTAATCAGGTATTTCAAATATACATTTAGTAGATCCTTGTTTATCCAAATAGAATCAGACAAGGAGTTCACTTACCTGAAATCCAGTGTATCCAGGTGAGAGATTTGTAATGCAATTGATACATGTTGGGAATACAGCCAAAGGCTGTGATCCTGCAAACATTTATGCATGTTCTTAATTTCACATAATGTTAGTGGTCCCATTGAAACATGGTCCTTTTCATTGTGTAAAATGTAGCACATGCATAAATATTTGCAGGATAGAGACCCAGTTTTGGCTATTGGGGGTTTTCTGATGAGAAAATGGTTGATTTTTAGTTGTCTTAAATTAGTTTGTAAGTTCTTCATGTCAAGCACGATGGTTTTTAAGTGTTTGTTGAGTGCCTAGTACAATCTTGATTGGTGCCTCCGGATGTTCCACAATACAAATACAGTAATGAGAAAATTAGTTTCCTTACTTACAGCTTTTATTTCTCACAAAGGGGGGCATCCACTGGTCTAAATATTACTTTAGGGTTAGACTTACTCGTTCTACCACGATGGAATCAACTTTGTTTTTTTCCCCTCTGCTTCTTTTCTTGTTTGAGTTCAGACTTTTGCTGGTGGATTGATGTAGCAACACACTTTAATGCATTATGACGACTTCCAAAGAACTACATGCACTAGTAGAAAACCGTTAATAAAACTGTAGTAAATTATAAGATAAATAGAAAGAAAGGAATAACACCAAAAAAACTCTTAATTTTTATCAGGGACATTTTGATTCATAAGGCAAATCTGTAATTTTACTTTATTAAAATAAATTACTCAATAGATTAGCCTAATGCTTCTATTAGAGAAAGTCTGGGGAGTATTACATTAAAACACAGCAGTGCCTTAAATATCTCTGTCAAGTCCCTATTTTAAATTTAAAAATAAAACACTAATTTTGCAAAAGCAATAATTTTTTTCTAAAGTTTGCCAATAGAGGTATGATATAGATAGCCATCAAAAAATATTTTTTCCTACTGAGTTGATTTGTGCATATATCAGTCATGATCCTACAGATGTCAAAAGTGGCTTTGGAGTTTCAGATAGGTCAGGTGATGACCAGCTTGCACAAATGAGAGATCATGTGGATTTTTTTTTTTACAGAGCTGGCTCTTTGTTTCATGCAGCATATTACAATAAAAGTTGTTTTATCTGGCACTTCACCAACCAGAAAGCTCTATAAACTGGCATTTCTGATCTTCATTGAAATTCCGGTTTATAGTCCGGTTGGCGCAGGGCCGGCAGGGGGTTGGGGCACGGGAGGGGATGTGGAGCGCTGCCTCTGGGAGGGAGTTTGGGTGCGGGAGGGGACTCGGGGCAGTGGGTTTGGGCACGGGAGGGGGTGCAGGCTGCCGGACCTGGGGGGCGCTCACCTCGGGCAACTCCATGCAAGTGGCAACCTGTCCTAGCTGCTCCTAGGCGGAGGCGCGGCAGGTGGCTTTGCGTGCTGTCTCCGCCCACAGGCGCTGCCCCCACAGCTCCCAAGGCTATGTTTCCCAGCCAATAGGTGCTGCGGAGCTAGCGCTTGGGGTGGGACAGGGGCACCGTGCGGAGCTGCCTGCTGCACCTCCACCTAGGAGCAGCTGGGCCAGGTTGCTGCTTGCGGGGAGCCGCCCGAGGTGAGCGCCCCCTGAATCCGGCACCCTGCACTCCTCCCCACACCCCAACCCGCTGCCCGAGCCCCCTCCTCGCACCCAAACTCCCTCCCAGAGCCTGCGTCAGAACCCCCAGCCCCGCACCTCCTCCCGCACCCAAACTCCCTCCCTCTTAAATTAACCAGCAGTTTTCACTTACTGGCACCCTCCCCCCATTTCCCCAACATGCCAGATAAAACAGCTTTTACTGTAGTATGTTTCCTTAGCAAAGCCATAGTGGGATTCAGGTGGGGGAGGTTTTTTGTTGACTCTCTGTGACATACCCAGTGTACAATCCAGACGAATGAGTAGCTGTGTCTCCCCTGCCCTCTAAACTGGGGTGCCCTTTACATGGCTTTGCTGCTGTAGCCTCCAGTCTGGATTACTCACAAACAGCCTCCAGCATGCAAGTCACTCCCAGCTATGTCAGAGTGTGTGCTGTAGCCAGCCAGCCACACCTTGGTTCTTACCAGCTTTGGTTATATTATGGGGTGACCCAAACACACCCCCAGTCCTAGATTTTCCCCCAGCAATGTATGTGCTGTATTGCCGAGCCCTCTTCTGGACAATACAAATTCATATAAAGTCCATATTTCTTTAATAGAAATAATATGCACACTTTGTTACCCCAAATTGAGCTTCCCAGACACTTCCATTCAAACACACTTGGTTAGATAAAACACTAAACCAACTTTATGAACTATAAAGAGATTTTAAGTGAATACAAGTAATAAGGCATAAAAGTCAGAATTGGTTACAAGAAAAATAAAGATAAGTTAGGCACTAGATGCGTTTTAACAAACTGTTAAATTCAAAGCAAAGTTTTCTCACTACATGCTCTCACCAGTCTGACCAGATGTTCCCCAGTTCAATGACTACTTCCTTTGTTCCTTCTGGTGCAGTTATAGTGTCAACCCCCCTCCCCCTCCCCCCATCCCCGTCCCTTGGAAAACATTTCCAGCTGAGATTCAGGAGACAGAGTCTATGGGAAAGAATGTTCTCTCCTGCTTTTCCTCACCTGTTGAAGCTTCTTTTGTTTCCCTTCCTGCTTGATGACTCTGTTTACTGCTTAAATGCAAATTAAGCAGAGCATACATTCCTGTGTTTGAGACAGACCTGTTTGCCAACTTAAGTTTGGAACATGTGTTAAGATCACGATATAGTGGAATCTTATAACTTCAGTGTTGCCACACACATTTTATCAGGACAATATTGCCCAGCAAATAAGGACTTTTCAGATGATATTTTACTAGGCATTCTTTGTACAAAGATTATTGCAGCACTGTGATGGGTGTGGACATGGGTACATTCAGTCACACTCCATCATTACATGTCCTCCTCCTGGTGAAAAGGGATGGAATTATTTTTTCTTGCAATTACTTTGAGCCCAGAATAATGGCTCTTGAATCAGCCTTGGGAACATGGAAAAGTACAACACTGAAAACATCCAATTATCATGTAGCAATGTGGGCACCGAGACTTCAAAATGAAACTTGACATGCAAAGTAATTGCAATTGATGCATGACTTATTGATTATGCCCCCCATACAATGATAATAAACCCAGTTAAAACATTTTGCACGTGGTTTGGATGTAGTGTTCTTCACAGGGTTTCACTGCCGTTTTTCTAACTCATACCACTGATATGACTGCCTGCCTGGTAGCACAAAAAGGACCTGTGATGATATGTCTTCATCTTTGCATGTCTATTTTATTTTCAAATGGGAGGTCATCGAGCACCCTCACCTGTGTCCTTCCTTTATTGCCTTCCTAAAGACCCTCTCTTAGTAGATCCATCCTCACAGCCACAGGTTGGTTAAGAGCAGTACATGGTGGTCCCTCCTATGGTAAGTTGGGACCCCACATTTGGATTCTTTATGTGACAATGTCTTCTGCTGCAACTAGATTGTCAGACTAGTCTCAAATAATCAGACTTGCATATTAGCAGAAAAGTTTGCTTCAGTTCAATGTGTGTAACTGGGTTACTTTCAGTACTTGGGCCCAATAGAGTTTGTTCATGTGTGAATGAGAATAGTTGTAATCAGATGATGACGTAGTCATTGTGGTTTTCCTTGAAGGATTAGGGACAAATATTCATTACTGTAAAACGTACAATACAGAATTACAGTTCTTTAAAAGAATTGTTGAGTCAGTCAGAAATGCATAGCATAATGCCTGGCAGAATCTGGGTCAAGGGTCCTGCTTTGTATAGCAAAATCCCAACTTGAGAAAACAGCCTCTGGACATATCATTAGAGTTTCAAAAAGAAGAAATAACTCTGAGTAAATTGAGTCTGGAGATTATATTCCCTTTACTGACAATGTGTTACATTCAGGTTAAATAAAACTCTTTATATTCTGTTACAGTTCAATGAGACATTATTTCTTCATTTATTTTAATGTTTCTGCAGTTATAAATTATAAGTGCTCATATTAATGGTGCAGTGCTACTTGGTGCATCACAAATGACTAATAAACTTAATTCTCTGCACTGAAAACTGCTTAGTGCCCTTTCCATAATTAAATTTTGTCTAATTGCTTCCTCGATAATCCCACTGCAAGTTCTTTAAGAAATTACTTGAACTGTAACATACTTAAAATAAAAGGTGCTGCATTATGCTTAAAGGTGAACTGAAAGCCTTTGAAAATACAAAAAAGCTGTTTTAAAATTCAGTCATTAAGAAAACAAATTTATAGAATTAAAGATACATACTTCAAAGATTATTTAAAAAGCACTCTACCTGCCAAAACCCCAAAAAGTGTAAAGATCTGTTTGCCCTTCAGCAAGTTGTTGGTACTGTACTTAGCAGTGCTGGAAGCTGTATTCATCCTGTATCATACTAAGGCATTTGACATCATCCAGGTGGTTCTTTTTGGTGGAGAGATTCAATGTGATTTGGATTGGAGGCATAATTTTGCAGTGGTGGAATTCCCTCATTTAGGATGTCCATCAGCCTTCTCAGTTGCTGTGTTCTGACCTTCAAGATCTTCTTGTTTGGATTAATGTAAAAAGGATTAGCTAAATTCCATAGATGCAGATGCTGGGAGTGTGGGGGCTGGTTTGCTAGTATATGCCATTGGGACTGGCCTGTAATCCATACTTAATCACTTTTGATTTGATGGTGTACAGTGCCTTTGTGCTTTTTTACTTTTTGGGCACTATAGTGTTCTTCTGGTAGAGAACAAACAGGACCTTGTTGGAATTAATATCAGTGAACAAAAAAAACCTGTTAAGAAATAGTTAAGTTTGAAAGTGTGTATCATTGGAGTCTACCTAACAACCAGACAAGTTTCTATTGTTGTTTTCACTTCTAAAGAAATGCAAAAAGTCTGAAAGCCTGGAAATTAAAAGGTAACGGCTTCAGCCGCTTCGTTTGGACCATGTATTCCTTCTTCTGTCACTCTCACCCTGGCAAGTTACACTGCCCATCTAGGGAGTGTAATATTCTGGGGTGCAGTCCAGATCAGTGAGGGGTTGTGTCATCGCCTGACCCATAACCGTGGGTGCCTCACAATGCTTTGCTGCTGTAATTCCCAACCAAGGCCACTCACAAACAGCCTACCAGCATGCAGGTCACACTCTGAGTGTCTGTGTATAGTTGCAGCTCTGACCTCAGCAGCTTGTCAGCAACACACCAGTCAGAATCTGACTTCCACCAGTCTGTTTACTACTTGCAGGGTGACCTCAACACACTCCCAGTCCCGAATTTTCCCAAAAATGTGCGCTGCATTGTCCAGCTCTCTCCTGGACAGTTCAGATATTAAGGTTCGTTGCTCCTGTACAGAGTAAATATTCAACAGTTTGTTACATTAACAGGAGTTATCAAACAGTTCAAACACACACTGGCTTGATAAGATTAAAGATAAAACAGTTTATTAACAAAAGAAGATAGGATTTTAAATGAATTCAAGTATAATAATTCAAGATAGAAATGGCTACAAGCAAATGAAAGGGAAAACATGCATCTAAAAGTCTAAAATTTAATCTAGCAAGATTTGGTCCAAGGCTTTGTTAAAATGGCCCTTCTCACCCAGAGTCTTCCAGCAAGATGGTGACTGACCCTTTCCTTGGTTAGGATATCTCCCAGAGGCCCAAAGGTGCTGGTGCCTTTGTCTTCTTGGGTGAAAGAGAGAGGGAGCTTGGTGTATTATGCCCCTTTCTTTTGTAGTCTAGTGAATCTTTGAAGTGGATTCTTCTGAAAGCAAAGTTCATTCAAAACAGTGAGGAAGGCGACATGGAGTCTGGTGATTAAGGAGGCACCATGCTCTTTCTCCCCACTTGTGTTTGCTAAAATGCAAATTTGATCTGCTCTGCTTCCCCTGCTGTCTTACTGGCCCTGTTTACTACTTATATGTAAATTGAGGTAAATACACAGTACTTTGTTTAGTACAGATCTGATTAACAACCTTTGGCTATGTAGTGTAGTTGTAGCTGTGCAGGGCTGTGTGGTTTTGAACATGTGCTAATAACATCATACAGGGGGATTTAATAACTTTATATATAACATTGCTATATACATTTCATCGTATTATTGACCAGCGAGTTACTAGTTTTCAAATGATACCTCACAAGGCATATTTTGTACAAAGATGATTACAGTAGTCTGTAGGATGTGAATACAGGTGTGTTTTCAATCACAGGGGAACTTTAACTAGCCTCTAACAAGAAAGAATCCAGGTAGTTCCCCAAGGCCATATAATCTTCCATCACTTACTGCCATCCTACCTGATTTACACTGCAAACTTAACATTGCCTTCCAATAAAATATATCAAAAACTATATGCAAGGGTCAATAACAAATTATTAGAAATTGATCTCTTGAATAAGAACTAAGATTTATAATCCCCTAGTAATTTATTTTGACCTTTTGCATATATTTTTTTCAAAATTTTATTTGGAGGCAGAGTTCAGCTTGGGTGGGTGATATTGAGTGATGAGAGACTTGTGGTAATGGGAGAAATGACTGGATACTTCAACTGTTCATTTGCAGATTTTGTAACTTTTTTTTGTAGTATTTTTGTGTAGAAAGTATTTTGAGGGGAGAGTTAGCTGGGCTCCTTTGAAACACATTTTCAACCTTTTAATTTTTTTTGGCAAAAGTTTTTGGTTTACAAAATTCCCTGAATTCTTAAAATAAAAAGTGCCAATGTTGTTTAAATTGGGTTGGCATACAAGATTTGCTGGAGGGGACCTTTACTTGGTCAGGTAATATGTGGCCCATCAAAGCAGGGTGCTGTCCTCTAACTGTTTGCAAATCTGTAGGAGGTATGTTGGTGGAGGGAGTTGTATCTTAGTGGAATATGGAGATGTTGGACATTGGAGAGGATTGGGGACTTTTATCCAGATGGAAAACTTTAAGAAAACTTCTTGTTCCTCTCTCCCTTGTATCCTCAGGTTCCCTGTGCACACTCAATATTTTGCTCCCCCCACTTACCTTCCACACCTTTTCTTAAACAGTGGACCCAGCAGTAAGGGGTTGAAGGCTAAGTTCCCTGTAAGCTGCATGGCCGAGCAGCAGGCTATCAAGGGCCATGCAGGCAGAGAGAGGTGCCTCTTCCCTCGGCCCCAGCCCCGGAGCTGCTGCGGCCGGGGAGAGGCACCTCTTCCCCCGGACCTGGGCTGCTGCAGCGAGAGATGCCTGGGGGGAGTCCTCTCTCCCCGCTGCAGCCCCATGGCAGCCTGCACCCCAAACCCCTCATCTCCGGCCCTGCCCCATAGCCCCTCAGCCTCAGCTGGAGCCCTCACCCTCTCCATCCCAACCCTCTGCCCCAGCTCTGAGCCCCCAGCCCTACCCCAGAGCCCGCACCCCAAGCAAGAGTCCTCACCCTCCTCACACAACAACTCTCTGCCCTAGCCCTGAGCCCCTTCTCGCACCCCAAACCCCTTATCCCAGGCCCCACCCCAGAGCTCGCACCCCCAGCCAGAGCCCTGAGCCCCCTCCCACACTCCGAACCTCTTGACCCCACCCCTGCCACACATCAACTCCTTATTGGTGCACATAACAAAATTCATTCTGCACATGAATGTAAAAAATTAGAGGGATCATTAGTTGAAGGCCTTTCTTAACCCCTTTCCCTCCTCTGCAATTCATCCCTTCTGTCTTAGCCCTATGGAGAGTCTGTCTTCTACCAAGTACAATGCTCATTGCACGCTTTAGTAATTATGAATGTACATTGTTGGTGACTTTTTGTCAAAGACTTCTGGTGCCTTCTCTTACCCACACTTGAAGGGTAGGACATTCACCTTGTAATCCTTGATTGTGCGGTTGGGAGATCCTTTTGAAAATGTGATATCTCAAAAGGGATATCCTTCTATTAAAGAATCATCCTGCAAGGGAATTGACCAGCGTTGACTGGTACAAGGGCCATATTTGTGTAATGCTGTTGAGTCACATTCAAAGTTTATATCCAAGTGAAGTCTAATGCACCAGTGATATTGTATGCTTCTGCTTACCACATTTGGATTTAACTGTCTTACTTTGGTTGGGGCCTTTATTTATACCTGAGTAGATAGGAATATATTCAAGACATTATAGAAGAACAGTCTGTTTATACTATAAAATACATTTTAATGCAATAATAACATAAGCAGAGTCAGAATGAGCTCTACCCTGACATCTGGTGGTGAGCTGTGGAAAAGGACTTCCGGGGCTGATCTCGTTTGCCTGCGCACACCCACCCTGCCTAGCATGATGGGCCTGCTTGCCCAAATGGTCACTTTGGTTGCTGTAGGATCCCCAGCCTCTCTCAATTCACTGGGCTTTGGAACCCATGTCCCTTTCCTAGCGAGTGCTACTTAGTTGAGGCCGAGTCCCTCTGTCCTAAAATGCCAAGTACAGTTCTACTGTCCTTGATTCACATAACCAGGATAATAACACTTTATTACTCCTGCCCCGATAACAAAGAGACTGGGGATCCCACAGCAGCCAAAGTGACCATTTGGTCAAGCAGTCCCATCATGCTAGGCAGGGTGGGTGTGCCCAGGCAAATGAGATCAGCTCCTGAGGTCCTTTTCCACAGCTCACCTCCAGATGTCAGGGTAGAGCTCATTCTGACTCTGCTTACAATAATACAAATAGCTTATTATTAAACTTTTGATTTGGGAAACAAAAGTAAGACTAATTAAAAATTAAAGAATTTTTCTTCCAAATTGTTTTAGGGAATGGAGTCATGGTATCAGCTTCCAGCAGAAATGGATGTCAGCCATCTAGCGGCAACATCAGGGATGAGGCTGGGCCTGACTGGTGGTGGAAATGACTTGACAGAGTTCCCTACTCTGGAGGAAGGCTTGTTGACTCCAACAGAAGAGCTTGGAAGGCGGCATACAGGCGACATGGCACACACTCCGCTATTGGGTATATTGAATAATCATTTAACAAGATAAGCTTAGTTGCTTACTGAGCAATCACAATCCTTAGCATGGATTTAATTTATTACAGTTCTGATCAATGGTTTTTCAAAACAAGTCCTATGTAGTTTTGTTGTCAAGGTCCATCTTTGGAATGAAGAACCTGATCAATTGTATTTTACTTTTAGCCAGAGAACCTGTTTGCTTTAGTGTTTGAACGAAGTTCCAGTCTTGGTAACTATAATTAGAAAGGCAAGGATAGTATAGTTGAGTGAACTCAGAGTTGGGGGTTCCTGACTAGATGATATAATGGTTCCTGCAGGCCTTAAAAATGTATGAGTTGTAATCCTGCTTCTGCAAGTGGCTTGCACTGTGATCTTGGGCAAGTCACTTAACCTCTTTGCCTCACTGTCTCCACTTGCAAAGGGGGAGTAATACTTAGCAAGGTTGAAGATGAAGTAGTCCTAGTCCAGTTTGTATACTGTTTTGATAACGTAAATCACTAAATCATAAGTGTATATAATAGCCTATGTAAAAAATCCTTCTTTTCTGAAGTGGATAAAGTATTCTTCATTTTCTCTGAAGTTGTTGTGCAGTGTTGGGAAAAATAATCTCCATGTATAGTTTGTAAAGTGTTTTTGAAATTTTCGCTGAAAGGTGCTGTATAAACATAGGTCGTTATTATGCTTCAGCTAGGTCAATGACTTAATGTTGCACAAGATTTTTATTTTCAGTTGCAAAAGGCATCTGAATAATATTTATTTCTGAAGAATTTTAGCTAGAAATACCTTATCACGGTAAGACTTATTCAAATCTTTTTATTTGAATGTATTTTTCAATTATATCAGATTCTTCTTGGATATACGTAAAAGCTTTGTTATCTGGCATGTCGGGGGAGTAGGGGGTGCCAGTAAGTCAAAAATTCCAGTTAACTAAGAGGGAGGGAGTTTGAGTGTGGGAGGGGGCTGGGGGTTGGGGCGCAGGAGGAGGTGTGGAGCGTGGGCTCTGGGAGGGAGTTTGGGTTTGGGAGGGGGCTTGGGGCAGGGGCTTGGGGCGTGGGAGGGGTTTTGGGATGCTGGATCCAGGCAGCATTCACCTCTAGTGACCAAGACATATCCTATTGCTAGTAACTCAGTCAGTGCACGCATGCAATCAAAGAGGCTGCTATTGTAGAAGAATGCATTCAAATGAATTACTTAAATGAATTAAACCTGTTTAGGGGGAAGCGTCCCATCAGAAATCATGCGGTGATTATGAAGGATGTACATTCCATGAAAAAAAAAAAATCATGTGCTAGTGGGAGAGGGAAATTTATCATGATTGGATGATGTTAAAAGAATCCACTTTTGTGATATTCCAAGGATCTAAAAGTGCTTAGTTCAGTAAAATTAGCTCTCATGGTGCAAACTCAGCTTGCCCTTGCCTACACGGAGAGGTTGTCTACACTGAGAAAATACATCGTTAGAATATGACCTTGAGGAGCGGTGTTAAATAATGCAATGATGAATACAACTTAGCAGTCATTGTCAACAAGTACGGTTTTGTTTAACATTGTATCAGTTGGTCTGGCTTAACTCTAGAGTACAGAGCTCAATTTTGATGTGATATTGAGGACTCTCGAGGTATTTTAGGAAGCAGAGAATGAAAAACTGAGTGTGTAGAAAGTGATACAGTACATGTTAAGCAGTAGCTCAACACACAAGCTTGAATTTTCAGAATTGTTTTATTGAGGGGGAAATATTGGTTCTAACAACATTGGCTTTCTCTTTTTTTAAAAGTATTTTGAATCTGTAACTCTGCCTTGCAGCTTCCTTTTAAATTCCATTATGAAATTTGTATTGAGATCACCGGATCTACATATAGAGCAAACTGACAAAGCCAAGAAAGTTCTGTTTTGTTTTTGCCTTTCTCTTTAATCTTCCATGAACAGCAGTTTGATTCTGGCATTCAGATTTGTTAGTAGACTGTAAGATAAAGTAGAATGCACATGTTTGCTTGCTCGGTAAATTCAACTGTGAGAAGGCTTTTGACCTTTAGAGTGATAGCAGGAAGAATTACTGTTTTGACACAAGATGCTCAAAGAGTGTTGCGCTGACGTCACTTGCTGCTTTGAGCATCATGCACCTGCTTTTCTGCCCACAAAGCCTAGGGTACATCTTGGTGTAATGATCCCTTAAGTCATCATAAGCAGCCAGAATATGATAGTGATGATCTTTCTGTTCCTGATGTAAATAAGTGATCAAAAATGTGATGTTTCAGGCAGCATAAAATTAGAAAACCTTAAAAAATGCTGAGGGGAGAGGAAGGTGCATTTTTAAAAAACTGATAGGACTGTATTTGTGTAAGGAATTAGTTCTGTAGCCATAAACCCCTAGAACACTGGCTTAGTGCAGTACTCAGGGAGTGTTTAGCCGGCCAGCTTCCTTGGTTTCCAGTTAGCCTCTAGGGGGCACTATATTGAGGAAGGAAGGGTTCAGGCTGCTGGAAGATGGGTCTAAGATCGGACTAGAGTAAATTTAACTGGCTCCTCTTCCTCTTTGCTGAGAATTTCTCCTTCCTTTGCCACTTGTTCTCCAGCTTGCCTCCCTGACCCACTCAGTTGTTTGCTGCTGGACACTGACCACTGCCACCACTCCCCTAAGGCTGGACACCTAGGGAGGAAATGGGACGAATTGGTCAATCAGCCCAGGAAAGAACTGTCATGGAGTGAAGAGTCACCTCATGCAGGGAGCAGGCCAGTAGCTCAGAGGTGGCAGATTGTGTTAAGGTGGGGGGGGGAGGGAGGAGTTGAGGATTTAGAGGTAGGGAGAACAAGACAGAGTTTACTCCTCTATTTAAAACAACTGTTTAGATAGATTTCAGAGTAATAGCCGTGTTAGTCTGTATCTGCAAAAAGGAATAGGAGTACTTGTGGCACCTTAGAGCCTAACAAATTTATTGTAGCATAAGCTTTCGTGGGCTACAGCTCACTTCATCGGATGCATGTTTAGATAGAGTAGTTCATTTTCTCCACTGCCGATCTCTTGCTCCTCTCATAGTAATAAATTGAGATGCCTCAAGGTAAGGCCAATTTAAAGAAAATGAAAGGTTATTCCTGCTTGTAGAGTTAATAATTAGTCACAATAACTTTAAAGCCAGGGAAACAGAGATGTACAGTGATGTTTTGGGACATTTCTGGTGATCCCCACACACTGATCCTCTGCTGTCATTACATGCCCTTTGCTGTTTTCCACTGCCATTTATTCCACATCACCTCTCCCTTCTCACATACTTGTCTTGCCTGCTTTCAAGCTGCCTTCTGCACCTGGCATTCTATGCCATCAAAGAGCACCAAGCACATACCCACTGTACTTCCAAATGCTATCTCAAGAGTTCCTACATTCACACACAACAAACCATGGTAGAAAAATTGGTATTTCCTAACATTATACTGAAAATTAGGGTGAGAGAGAGAATGGAGGGGGCAGGGGACAGAACTTTCCTGTGGGTGTCCCAGTCTAATCTATTTAGACTGTAAACTCTGAGGCATGGACTGAGGTGTTTAGTGTCTTGTACCATGGTAGAGACAGCTGCAGAGATAGAATGAATTCTTTGAAATTGCTTTGTGATCACATTATTATTCTGGCTGATGGGGGGAATGACCCATATTCTGGGCCGCCTTTGGTCTATGATTTTGTGGCTGTGGAATTATCTCAGTCCATGTAATAATCTCCCCACTGCATAATGGAGCCACGCTCGCCTCCACTCCCCCCGTCCCCAAAATTAAAATCCCTACATCAATTCTAAAATGTATTGTGATGGATTGTAAGCCCCAGGATGTAGTCTGGGAGCTGTGGGATCCACTGTGGGCTCTAACCCTCCAGCTGGGCTGGCCCTTTTCTCACACTGCTGGAGATTGAGCCAGCCTCACCATGCCCTTTTATCATAAGAACATAAGAACGGCCATACTGGGTCAGACCAAAGGTCCATCTGGCCAGTCAGAAGACAGGATACTTGGCTAATGCCAGGTGCCCCAGAGGGAATGAAAAGAACAGGTCATCATCAAGTGATCCATCCTCTGTCGCCCATTCCCAGCTTCTGGCAAAAAACCAACACGACAGCAGGTGGCGCCACACACCCAAGTGAGCTATCTGAGTGCTTTACCTAAGCCACTCAAAAACAGACAGCCAATTTCCCAGCTCCCCAGGCTTGCACCCCCTGCTGTAGTATAAACCCAGAATTATACTGTTTTACACTGCACAGGAATCTGGACAATGTAAGATCATTAATATAGTTTACCTTCCCCTCTCTGTGAGAAAGATATGCACAGCAAGCTTGTGTTAACCAAGTTGAGATTTTCCCCAGACACTTCACTCAAAATACACTGGTTAAGATAAAGCATAAAACAAGTTTAACTACAGAAAGATTTTAAGTGATTATAAGTGATAGCAAACAGATCAAAGCAGATTATCTAGCAAATAAACAAAACTGCAAACTAAGCCTAAAATACTAGATAGGATTTGAATCAGTAATCTCTCACCCTGACTGATGATACAAGCATCAGCCTGACTGATGATACAATCAGGTTCTTAATGTGAGGGTTTTTTTTGTTTTTTTTTCCAGGTGGATTTTTATAATTTAATACTTTGGAAATGCCAGCGGTCTACTCACCTATCATAATATTAGATGGTCGATATTACCTGTATCAAAATGGGGCTGTGCTTGTAAAAGTCCCCTGCTGATATACTGAATAAATAAGTAACTTTTGTAAAATTTCTGTTTTGCTTCTTGTGATATAAAACATCCATATCTACTTTTGTTGATAATTAATGTAAATAATTTATAAGTGCAAAGTGTTTTTTCATACTGGGTAAACTGACCATTGGCATATCATGTAAAACAAGGAAATGTGCCAGAGAAATCAACACTACTTCTTCGAGTGCTTGCTCATATCGATTCCAATTAGGTGTGTGCGCGCCGCGTGCACGATCGTCGGAGAATTTTTACCCTAGCAACCCCCGGTGGGTCGGCTGTGGAGCCCCCTGGAGTGGCGCCTTCATGGCGCTGGATATATACCCCAGCCGACCCAGCGCCCCCTCAGTTCCTTCTTACCGCCCGTGACGGTCGTTGGAACTGTGAAACACAGCATAGCTGTTCTCCACTCTCCCTAGCTCTTTCCATTTACCTAGTTAGTTAGTTGTATAGTTATAGATTACTGTTTATAGTGTTATCATAGTAGTTCATAGTTGTAAATTAGTTATAGAATACTTATAGGTTTTAGCGGGTTGGAAGGGGTCCCTCTCCCCCCTTCCTCCCGGTGTGTTGCCGGGGCTCATGCCCAAGGCTCCGGGCTTCAAACCGTGCTCGGCTTGTTCTAAGCCTATGCCAACGAGTGACCCCCATGACGCTTGTTTAAAGTGCCTTGGGGAATCTCACCAGACCGAAAAGTGCAAGATCTGCAAGGCTTTTCGGCCCCGGACCAAAAAGGAGCGGGACTTTCGTCTGAAGCAGCTCCTTATGGAGGCGGCCCTCAGCCCGGACATGCCTTCGGCACGCCAACTTCCGGTACCGAGTCCCTCGGTGCGTAGTGCTCCGGCGGCTGTCCCAACGGCACCGCGCAGAAGGGTCCACGGCACCGACCTTCACCGGCACCGTGCCCCCAAGCACCTCGGCACCGGTCACTGTCCCCGGGTCAAAAGAAGAGACCCCGGAAACCGGACAGGACCGCCTCCAAGCAGTTGGCATCGGCACCCACCGTAACTTGGAGTTGCGTCCGGTACCGGAGCGACCAAGGACGCAGGCACCGATAACGGCACCGTTGAGTCCGGCACCGACAGGCCGTTGAGTCCGGTGCGGTCGGCCTCCCCGACCTGCACGGTGGTCGAGCCTTGTCTCCCATCAACCCCGGAGACCTTTGCGACGGCGAGGGACCTCATTGCCCTCACAGAGCCGGCACCGACCTGCACCGTGGTACCACATCTCACCCGAGCGGTACAATCTAGGGTCAAGCCGACCCCGGTACGTCCACCGTCTCCGAGCTTGGACTCTCGACGCTCCCTTTCGAGGAGCAGATCCCGGCACCGTTCTCCATCATGGCACCGGTCGTACTTGCGGCGCTGGTCATCCTCCAGATACCACTCCACATCGCGGCACCGCCCAGGTCGTCAGTACCGTTCCGGCTCCCGCACCGCTCTCGCTACCGATCGGATCGCCGATCGCGCTCCAGAAGCCGCTCCCGGCACCGTTCTAGAAGGCGGTCTTCTTCAAGATCCTGGTCTAGATCTCGGCACCGACATGATCACCGGCACCGATCACGATCCCGGCACCGATCCCCGGCACCGCGCAGAGACGGCACCCCTGTCGGACGGCACCGCTCGGCACCGTTTCCGGCGCCATCAGGGCACGCACGTTCCACACCACCCTGGCCCTCCCGATCGGCCTCGCGCTCCTCCCATTCAGACGGCGCCTCCTGATCAGCCTACCCCGCACCGGGGCAAGCAGCGGACAACTTAGGCCGCTGGCAGGAGGGGGACGATGACCCTAACCAGGACCCTGCACAGTGGTCTTTTTGGACCCCATGGGCGTACCACCAAGCCCAAGGGGTTCCGCCGGCAGCCTCCCGCTCAGCACACGCGGAGCCCCGAGTACTGGAGGCTACCGTCAGCCGGCCCCCCCCCGAGTGGAGTGGAGGCTTCTGCTCCTACGCCTGTATGGGCCCCAGACCCTGCTCCTGTTGAGCCTGACCTGGAGCAGTTGGACCCACCGCAGGACCCATTAGCCCCCGTACCTTCTTCCTCATCTTCTCCAGATGAGGCAGTGGCAGGGACATCTACCTCGGGTCCCCCTCCGATTGACCTCCGTGCTCACCAGGACCTTCTACGTAGGGTGGCACGTAGCATGGACCTCCAAGCGGAGGAGATAGTAGAGTTGGAGGATCCAGTGGTGAGCATCCTCTCAGCAGATGCACCATCCAGGGTGGCGTTGCCGATCATACGCACGATTCAGGCTAATGCCAAGACCATCTGGCAGACCCCAGCCTCTATCCCACCCACGGCCAGAGGAGTGGAGAGGAAGTACTTCGTTCCCTCTAAAGACCATGAGTATCTCTATACTCACCCTGAGCCGTGTTCCCTGGTGGTTTCCTCGGTGAACGCTCGAGAGCGACATGGGCAACAGGCGTCAGCGCCCAAATCCAAGGACGCCAAGCGCTTCGATTTGTTCGGACGCAAAATTTATTCAGCGGGGGGTTTACAGCTCAGAGCTGCTAATCAACAGGCGCTCCTGAGCAGATACGACTACAACTCCTGGAACGCAATGACTAAATTTAAGGAACTGATCCCTAGTCCATCCAGGGATGAGTTTGCGGCTTTGGTCGAAGAGGGGAAGAAGGTGGCGAGGACCTCCTTACAGGCCTCTCTCGATGTTGCGGACTCTGCGGCTAGGACTCTAGCGTCGGGCATAGCGATGCGACGCATCTCCTGGCTGCAGGTGTCTGGCCTACCACCAGAGTTGCAGCACACACTGCAAGATCTCCCATTTGATGGGCAGGGCCTGTTTTCGNCCCCCCCCCCCCCCCCCATCCTTCCTCCCCGTCCCTCTTCAGGGACCCCTCTCACGAGCAACTTCTCATAAAGGAGGTCCTTGCGCTCCTGTCCATGGGAGCGATCGAGGAGGTTCCATCAGAACTAAGGGGCAGGGGGTTTTACTCCTGCTATTTCCTAATCCCAAAAGCAAAAGGGGGGCTGTGATGGGTTGAATTACAGAAACCCACTTGGGAGCTGCCAGCTGATGTGCAAAGACTACTTCTGTTTCTNCAGGTAAATACAGCCATCTGCAGACAATGGCTCTGGTTAATGGGAGTCATCAAGATTCCAAACCACCATTAATGGCCCACACTTTACATAATTACAATAGGCCTTTTGCATGAAGCATATTCCAGTTACATTATACTCACTTCTCATGTTTTTACAAAATCATATAGACTGCACAACGTCACAGGGGCTTCGGCCCATATTAGATCTGCGCGGACTCAACAAATTCATGGTAAAGTTGAAGTTCCGCATGGTCTCTTTGGGGACTATTATCCCATCCCTGGATCCTGGAGACTGGTACGCCGCCCTCGACATGAAGGACACCTATTTTCACATAGCAATTTACCCGCCGCACAGGCGCTTCTTTCGCTTCGTGGTAAACCAAGATTACCAATTTGCCGTCCTTCCATTCGGACTGTCCACGGCTCCGAGGGTATTTACCAAATGTATGGCCGTCGTCGCAGCCCACCTCCGCCGACAACGGATACAGGTGTTCCCGTATCTCGACGACTGGCTCATCCGGGGCCACACCAAGGACGATGTCCGATCGCATGTCGAACTCACCCTTCAAACCTTCCGCTNGCACAGACCCAGAGTCTGAATAACCTGTCTCAAAGCTGCAGGTTTACCTGAGAACAACTCTCAGAAGTCTGCTTGCCCTAANCCCTCGGCTGGTGGCTGAACCACTCGTCAGTGTGCGAAGGGGTCCCATTTCACCCCCCACAACCTTCCTTACACCTGGTCACAGACGCATCATCTCTCGGATGGGGTGCCCACTTGGGGGAGCACCAGACACAGGGCCTCTGAACCGCATCCAAGTTAGCTCTACACATCAATGTACGAGAATTGATGGCAGTACGCCTAGCGTGTCAGACATTCAGTGGCATTCTACATGGCCGTTGCGTGGCAATCCTCACAGACAACACGACGGCCATGTTCTACATCAACAAGCAAGGCGGGGCGCAGTCCTCCCCCCTATGCCTAGAGGCCATTCGCCTGTGGGAGTTTTGCATGGCCCACTCGATCCATCCGATGGCGTCATTTCTCACAGGAGTCCAGAACACGCTGGCAGACCGTCTCAGCAGGTCATTCCAAACACACGAGTGGTCGATTCGCCCAGTTATTATCCACGCCATCTTCCAAAGCTGGGGGTCTCCCCAGATCGACCTCTTCGCCTCGAGAGTCAATCGGAAGTGCCAAGTGTTCTGTTCTCTCCAAGGGCGCTCTCCGGGCTCCCTATCAGACGCTTTCCTACTCCAGTGGAAAGGACAGCTGCTCTACCCCTTCCCTCCATTTCCGCTGATCCACAAGGTCCTGCTCAAGTTGCGCAGGGACAAGGCACGCATGATTCTGGTCGCTCCTGCATGGCCGAGACAGCACTGGTACACCACGCTCCTAGAGCTATCGATAGTACCTCCAATAACACTCCCGCTGTTGCCGGACCTGATCTCCCAGGACCACGGACGACTGTGCCACCCAGATCTGCAGTCGCTTCACCTCACGGCATGGATGCTGCTTGGCTAACTCGGGCAGAATTACTCTGCTCACAATCGGTGCAGCAGATTCTGTTGGGTAGCAGGAAACCTTCCACGCGGGCCACTTACTTGGCCAAATGGAGGCGCTTCACTTGTTGGTGCGAACAGCGCGCCACGTCTCCATTGCAGGCGTCGATTCCATTCATTCTGGACTACCTCCTATCCCTGAAACAGCAGGGCTTAGCGATATCATCTGTCAGAGTATACCTGGCAACTATCTCGGCGTTCCATCCAGGAGAACATTCTTCCTCGGTCTTCTCTAACCCGATGGTCGTTAGATTCCTAAAGGGCTTAGATCGCCTCTACCCTCCACTTCGTCAACCGGTTCCGGTGTGGGACCTCAACCTGGTCCTCTCCAAGCTCATGGGGCCCCCATTTGAGCCGATGGCTACCTGCTCGCTCCTTTACCTATCTTGGAAGACAGCCTTCCTTGTAGCTATCACGTCAGCAAGGCGCGTCTCTGAAATCAGGGCCCTTGTGTCGGAACCTCCGTACGCTGTCTTCCATAAGGACAAGGTGCAGCTTCACCCCCACCCTGCCTTTTTTCCCAAAGTGGTTTCAGCTTTTCACGTAAACCAGGATATTTTCCTCCCTGTCTTCCATCCGAAACCACACGCTATGCGGCAAGATCACTGCATGCACACTCTGGACGTTCGCAGGGCCCTCGCATTCTATATCGAACGCACGAAGCCGCTTAGGAAGATGACCCAACTCTTTGTTGCAGTCGCTGACCGTATGAAAGGCCTACCGGTCTCCTCACAACGTATCTCCTCTTGGATCACGTCCTGTATTCGGGCCTGCTACGACTTGGCTGGTGTCCCGACACCACGCATCACCGCCCACTCCACAAGGGCTCATGCATCCTCGTCCGCTTTCTTGGCTCAAGTGCCGATCAAGGAAATCTGTAGAGCGGCGGTCTGGTCATCCGTTCATACCTTTGCCGCCCACTACGCGTTGGTACAGCAGTCTCGAGACGATGCCGCATTTGGCTCAGCGGTTCTACACGCAGCGATGGCTCACTCTGACCCCACCGCCTAGGTAAGGCTTGGGAGTCACCTAATTAGAATCGATATGAGCAAGCACTCGAAGAAGAAAAAATGGTTACTCACCTTTGTAACTGTTGTTCTTCGAGATGTGTTGCTCATATCCATTCCAAACCCGCCCTCCTTCCCCACTGTCGGAGTATCCGGCAAGAAGGAACTGAGGGAGTGCTGGGTCGGCTGGGGTATATATCCAGCGCCATGAAGGCGCCACTCCAGGGGGCTCCACAGCCGACCCACCGGGGGTTGCTAGGGTAAAAATTCTCCGACGATCGTGCACGCGGCGCGTGCACACCTAATTGGAATGGATATGAGCAACACATCTCGAAGAACAACAGTTACAAAGGTGAGTAACCGTTTTTTCTTCTTCGAGTGCTTGCTCATATCGATTCCAATTAGGTGACTCCCAAGCCTTACCTAGGCGGTGGGGTC